>VYZW01047686.1:80821-92481 GCA_013401315.1 Balaeniceps rex
TTTTTTTTTTTTTTTTTTTTTTTTTTTTTTTTTTTTTGGTGGGGAGAAGAACCTTTCGTAAGTAATAACATATCAAAATCATATCATTATTCATGTAAGATTTTGAACTTTAATAAAAAGTTGTTGATGGAAAAAAAAATATTTCATCAAAATGCTCAGAGATACTGATATTGACAATTTTAGGCCAACTTCCTCCTATCTGTGTAAAGACACTAATGTATTACTTAAGCACATAAACTGCAACATGCCTGCTCATGAAGGTCATCTATAATCCTCCAAATAAAAAAAAAAGTACAGAGAAAATTGCATTTAAAAAACCCAAACAAACCCAGAAAGTCATTAGTTGCAAGTCTTGAGGCAAAATCGGATGCTGCTACAGGTTTTTTTTTTCAGTCCTGTTAACAATTTAGACAGTGTTTTAACTATAGGCATGACTGCTCTCTTCAATAATTACTAAGTGCCAAGGACTTGAAGAAAGATAAAGATGCAAACAAAACTGATCATAAGAGAATTGACGTAACTGAACATAAGCACAAACTTCCTTATTTAATGAATTTCCAAAATATAGTATAATGGTGATTTCAGTCTAATTGAGTTAATATTAACTTCTGGGAGCTTGTGATTAATTCAGCATACACTCTAGCTAAAATAAGACTTAAGACTTCTTTACATCAGAAGGAGTACTACCAGCAACTTGCTTATTATGATTTGCTTGAATTGTATTAAAAAGCTAATTTTTCTTTGTATGCTTAAAGCCAAATCATGTTAGACCCTGTAAATTATAATCCAATTATAAATACCGTTCAGCCTCATCTAGCCTACTCAGACCTCCTGCTAAAGAAGTCAGTGCAGAACAGGCAAATCCAACATGCTACAGCAGCGCTTTATAGCAACTAGGTATGAAAATATCAAGCCAAGAAGCCAGCAGAGACTGAGCAGTAATTGAGCTTAGTCCCTGCATCATGCACATGCAGTCATTTGTTGACATGCTGTGCACGTTGATTCTCCTCACTGCTGTTAATAGAGAGATACAGTTCCAACAGTAGTGTATCATGTAAAATATATGTTGCCAAAGAAGATATCCTAAGTGGCCGAGGGCAACGATTTTCACAGAAACTCTTAGCATCCAACTCCATTAAAGAATCTGAGGATTTACGTCTCTATCTTTTAGTCAGATGGTCTCTAAACTCCAGTAAAGTGCTGTTCACTACTGCAACACTGAGGGGTAATTTAGTGTCCAAAACACCCAGGAAGATGAAGACTCCTACAAGCGGCCTATAGCAAACACATAACGTAATGCCATCGTAAATCCACCCCTCCCTCCTCTGCCGGCACAGGACACTAAGCTCAGGAGAACATGAGGGTGACTTTGTGTGCAGAGAGTCCAGCGCCCACCTGATGAACGCATTCCCACAACTTTCCTTTCCAAGGAAGAACAGGATTCACACTTTTCTTCTAAAGATGTGCAGAGGAAAAGAGCAGTGATAGTGCTTACCTGCTCCATAACCCCCTGGTGGTTAAGGCATTCCCCAAGGAAGAAAGCCGAAATCCTCTCCTTTTCCCACAGCAAGGCCACTGGGTGTAGCATAACAGTAGGGGCAGATGTACCTTAATCGAGATAAAGTCAGAAAATAAGAATACAATAAGAACCCAGAAACACTGTCCACTCTGTAAGTAGCAAAGAGCTTTCTACATCAGTCTCCGCTGGCTGCATTTTCTGCATTTTTACTCCAATTAACCATAAGAAGTTACAGTCATACTGCAGCCAACTTCAGCTATGTAGATACAGCCTGAAAACATGAAGAGCAAACAGCTAGAGAGGATCCCATGCTATCATCTCTGTTTTCTCAGAGTTTTGGACAAAATATTCATTGAGGACAGGGTATTCTGAAGGCACTTGTAAACCAGAAGTAGCTCCACTGCAGGAAGATATCCAAACTTGATGCTCTCCCTGTCTGGCTTAGGCAAAAAGGAGAGTCTCATCTCTGCAGCAAAGTCATACTCCCAAGTTCCTGACATGCATTATCTTTGGAAAATATAATATCCCAGCTGACTAGTTCCTCACCCAGTGTCACGAGCCTTTCTGGACATGTCAGACATCATTAAGCCTGTGATGTGGTCTAAAAGATAAAAAGAATCAGTCAGTAAAACTAGCTGGCATCTATCAGCTAGCTACACTAATTGTAGCTCCCAAAGAAAGGCATGTCCAACCTTGACTTGGTCTTACACATTGTATCCTTGAGATACAAGAAGAGGTGGACTATTTGGTAAGTCTGAGGTAGTTTTAACAGCAAAGCAAATACAAACCTAATTCGTGTTTAAGCTTTATTAACTCTGTATGTACTAACTATGTATGTGGTACATCACACACTTAAAAGTAAAAATATGCCTTAATACTTCCAACATTTCCAAAGTCCATTGAGGAAGCTGGACAAAAAGATCAAACTATCACTGAAAAAATAACCTTTGTTTCCCACGTCTACACAGTAGTCAAAGAAACAGGATTTTCAAGTTTAAAAATCCATTACTGTATGCTTTATCCTGAGAGATAAAAATACAAAAGCATACATTAGGACTGGATTAATTAGTACTTCATGCAAAGCAGACTAGATTAGTATTTTGTAATTTCGAAGTAGTCTTTGCATCTATAAATATTACTCAACTTTCTGTTTTTCTTCAACTTCCTTCTATCATGAACTCGTGAAACTGATATATTTTGCTTGACCACGTTGCAAAAGAGAGAAGGTCAGGAAAGGAATTACAAGAGTAACAAAGAATAAAGATAAGTTTAGGTAAAAATGAAGAACAGGAAAAGTACATAGAAGATTTTTTACTTTAATTGTTCAATACGTGGTTTAGCAGAAAGAAATAGTGACCTCAAACACTGAGCGTTTATCGAGTTTGTAATTACACAAGAGAACAGTAAAGCATAAAACCTCTTATAAATAATGGACTAAGAACAATATGGACTAAAGCCTAGTCTAAATTAAACATCTCATTTTTAATTCATCACTCTCTCAGAGCTGTTCTAAACTTAGTTTTACTTACAGTGTAAAAGAAAACATTGAAGGTATTTCTTACATGCTGCAGTTAGACACTAGGATCTCATATTTGAAAACTGTTTAGAAATACAGCAAGTAGTTACTCAAAGACAGTGAACTAACCAAATACATAAATTATATATGCAGGCATGAGCCCTCCTGCATGTCTACATGAATTATTTATGTAAGAAATCTGACTTTAGTAGGACTCTTCATATGCACATAACTATTTGCAGAACTCGGAATCAGTCAAATGCTGGGAAAGAAAATTCTTCTTACACTAAAAAAAAGTTTCAAATAGGTTGTGACATCATCTAAAGAAGTCTTGTGTAGGAGACCTAAGTCCAAAAGTAATGGAAACATATAAACCATAACCAATTAACATGGCTCAGCTTTAAAAAAAACATTAGTCCACATCAGTTTCTCTCAACAGTGGAATGGCTAATGCATCTGACATACTGTTGGATTTTTCTATTAAACATTTTTATTTTTTGGGGGGAAGAAGTATATGAATGTATGATTTCAAAACAAAGGATTTTATACAGACAAAGCAAGCCTTCATACCAGAACAAAGATCTGGACTTTGGCTTCATCACAGTGAAGATTACTACCTTTAGAGCTAGCTTTTTGTCAGATAGCAAGGGATTATATTTACGAAGATATGAGGACTGTAAATTCAGGCTATCTAAAATAGAACCTGAACCCACTGTGTCTGCTGTGAGCGCAGTCATTAAGATTTTACAGCAGTTAAGAACTATAAAGTTTATTTCCTGTACATTGTGTTTGTGTATGCAATAAACCATGCCATAGATAGAAGTCACCGAATTTAGTTTCTCTTTCACTGCAGAGCTATCATCAACAGAAAGGATGCATGAATGGCTTTGCATACCCGTGTATATCTCCAGCTGCCACCTACAGTACTGTATGGATACAGACAGAAGAGAGAGTTCTATAACTCTGTATTGCATAGCAGAAAAGAAGCCATCCAGACCTGCTCAATGAAAAATAATAATTTCCAAGACATTAGTGTTAATGAAAAATGGTGTGAGAGTTAAGAATAACGAGCAATTCTTATTTCCTTATGACACAAACAGGGTTCTTCACTTCTCTTGCTCTCCCATCACACAACCAAATCATATTTTCAAGTGTTTCTTCCACCTTCAATAGAAACTTTCCAATCCCTGCCCCAGATTTCTGAGAACAAAAGTCTTGGGACATTTTCTTTGATGGTACTAACTTGCTTATCTCTTGTATATCTTGTGTATCTAGTTGTACTCATTCGTTTTGGAAAGAACTATGGCAGAACGTATGATGCAATTATCCTGATGCAAATACTGCATGAACATTACTACAATACAGCTCCATCTAACATGAAAAACAAGTAGCTCTAGCATTACATAAATTCTTGCCCTTCTCATTCCTTTTTTAAGTCCGTTCCACTTCTGCAGAAGCTGCGAAACAGTTGTCTGTGTGACAGAAAAGGCCACTTTTCTTGTTTTTTCCATCTGAGTACTCTTTGTTGGTATTGAGCTCCATTTTTCAGCTCTTTGTTTTCAGTTTTCCATAAACTCTCCAAGTAGTTTCAATTCCAGCATCATCTTGTATACAAGCATTGCTAATTTTTCCTCAAGACAGGAGAGCATCCAATTTCTGCAGTGTACTAAGCCCTTTCAATTACACCTGGCTTCCTCTTGGGTGGTCACAACTTTTACCATTTTTGGTATCCTGAGCCTATGCCAAGCTCTAGGCACACTTAGTCAGACTTTTGTTAAGTAATCCAGACAATACTGTTAATGGGTTTTTGGTGGCTTCAAACTGTTAGCAGAGGCACAGCATGCAGCTTTGAGTGATTCATGAAATATAGAAAGGATAACAATCTACTGGAAGTGTCTCATCCCACTTCAAAGCACTGAACCAAAATTCCAGCTGCACAAAATTTGGATACTGCTGCATCATTTCCAGGGAAAACAACACTTTTTTTTTTTCCCCCCTCTCTTTTCCCTCACACAAACACTGTTAGGGACCAGGCCTCCAAAGCTAACCATAGATTACAGTGTCCTATATTGAATAAATCAAAAAATATTTCTGAAATGGTCAGCCAAACATTCTCTTCCAGCTTTGACTTTTGTATTTCTATTTTACTGTGAAATTACATGTTTATAAAATATTTTATAAACATAACACAAAATATCATTGGCAGTTCATATCCCATTTGGTAACTGACAAAGTAAGAAAGAAAAACATGGAATTAGACTCTCCCACATTGAAGGGGTTTGAGCATTTAAAGGAGATACACAAAGAGGGGACATCTATGTAATACACTACTACCATGAAATTATTAGAAATTTTACTTGAATGTTTTGTCATTGGGACAGTTCCTTTTTGAAAGTTACTGAGGATCGCTTTTACATTAGGGATATGTCACTACATCTTGGGATTGCTACCTAGGAAGAAGGCAGAAGCTAGAAAAAGCAACCTCTGCAGGAGAGCGTGAGCACTGAATGGTCTCTCTAGAGTCACTGAATCTGATAGAGTTGAAGCATGAGAAGTATGGCACCAAGTGAAGGAAGAAGAGAAAAATCGAAATCTAGAAGCACATTAAGCCCCAGAGAGCCAGCATAACTTTGTGATTGCTATGAAAAACAGCTAACACAGAAGCAGGAATCAAAATATTAAGCTAAGAATCAGAGGACAGTGCTGTCAGAAAGCAATCCTAATATAATTATGCACATAAACCCCATAAACCCCTGAGGATTCTTTGAGACCTTATTTGATAAGCACAGATTTTATTCTTTTTTTTAAATTTGATTTTAAAAAAGTCTTGGACATAGCTGTGATTTTGATGGTATTCAGTATGTTTTAGTTTGATCCAGGTCAATGCAGTAGGCTGTTGTAGTTTGATCGATGCTCGGTACAGAGCAGAATGCAGTCACGGAGCAGCGAGGGCAGGCTGCTCTGCCTGGGAAGATGAGCTGGGAGCTGGGCTACCAGGGAGACAGGCAGGGCAGTGCCCTCATCAACAGCAGCATAGTCCCACCGTACCTGGCCAAGGTGAGCAGAGCAGGTCCAGTGATGGGCGCCAGGCTCAAGCACAGTCCAGGTCTTCAGACAGGATATGAGAAAGGTCCAATGTCAGACCAAGAAGCTGAACCAGCAGGTAAGG
The DNA here is from genome assembly GCA_013401315.1 of Balaeniceps rex. Classification (NCBI taxonomy): domain Eukaryota; kingdom Metazoa; phylum Chordata; class Aves; order Pelecaniformes; family Balaenicipitidae; genus Balaeniceps; species Balaeniceps rex. The sequence continues at coordinate 87,026 of VYZW01047686.1, forward strand.
GTCAGGATCAGATCTGCAGACAGTAACCAGGGTGAGGTACAAGCAGTGATCACCAGGGAAGTCCACAGCATTGAGGCAGGTCTGAAGTCAAGCCAGAAAGTCAAGTCTGTGGGTCAGAGTCACGGTACGGATTAACGGGATACACAGCCAGGCATGGGCATGGCTGCAATGCAGGGACCTTAAATGTGGCAATGGGAGGGCGGAGGAAGGGAGAAGATGCACTTGGGGCTCTGGCAAGGTGTTTTTCAAGCCCAAACAGCCAGATGCTTTATTCTGGATCATGCATTAAGTGCAAGAGGTTCAGGAATCTTCCAAACTTCAAGCATACCATTAAAACAGAAATACAGGGGGCGGGAGAGGGGAATGTTTTCTTTAGGCATGGAACACAGACACAGTATTTTCCCCTCTTAATTTCACATTTTATTTTCCATGTTTGTTGGGCAACAATGGCAAGTCAAATGCATTCATTTAAATGTATGTAGTGATCTTAAAAGTGAAAATATGTAATATCCTCGTGAAGTTGAAGCGTAAAGCAAAGACTAAAATTCTACACTCAAACTTTGTTCCTTTGACTTTTTTTCTTCTCAGTTGTAAGATTCAATTTTCAAATAACTTTGGTTATAAAGTTTGTGTGTGCATAACACATTTCTTATCCAGAGTGCTTCCTACAATCATAAAAATTTTGAGAGGGAAAAGGAAGAATTTGTCACACTACAAGTAAATTGAAATTCAATTGCATTCATTAGATCTTTTCTTTTAAACTGCCCTCAATTATTTGCTTCAGTACTTTTCCTTGCTTTAATTAATCAAACTTGTGGATGACATTTCTGGTATGTTAAGTATTAAACATTAATTCTGACCAGGAATTTATAATGAAATTCTTATGCGAACTTTCACAAACAACTGGAATACCTTCAGTTAAGCAACTACTGAACAGATTCCCCAGGCAGAACCAAATCTCCTGGTTATTTTTACTGGACATCTCTATGCTTTTTGCAATGGGAGGAAGATCGGTTTATGTTTAATCAATGATTTATTATGAGTCACAAGAAGTGAATCAGGTTTAGTGGAACATGAATCACATACCACAGCATTATCTATTGCTACTTCCTCAGGCTAAATTTCTTGCTGCTTATGGAATTCACTGATGTTTTTATTGTTGTGTCTGACTCTCACATGTTTCAAACACACGAAGAGGTTTAGATTCTTCATTACCTAACATCATGAACTTAACAGAAACAATCGCAGCAAATGCCAACAGAATTAACTTCCTCAAACAAACTGCAAGTCATTCATGTAACAACATACTTCAGATAGGGAACAGTTTGACGTAAAACTAAAGAATGAATTTTTAAGAGTCAAAGCTAAATGCCAGGTTCCCTAGACTTGAACCCATGTTATAAGATTTTCAACATTGCGGAAAAATGCAAAATAAAGTACTAAGAAGAGGCTGTATATACTGAAAAGCTACTCAAAGAAATAGCTTAGTGGAATGTGAATAGGTCTAACTACATCCAAAAGACACTCTCAAGATTCCTATACTCTATAAGAAAAATGACTGCGTATCACAGGGATTAGCATTTGTAAAGATTATTACAAATCAGTCAAATTTATTGCATAGATCTTCTGTTTACTATGAACAAAAAGATTGTCTAAGCCAAGTATTTGCCTCAAGAATTTTTCAGGAAATTCAGACACAAGATCTCATATAAATGTATACACACATGTGAAAAGCCTACATGGCTATTTCAATGTGCCATGTATTGAATTGAAGGGTCACCCAAGCAGCTCTAAAAAGCAGCAAAACTCCTTCACCCCAAAACACCCTACATCCAAAGGCTTTACTTACAACTTTACCTGTAGATTGTCACATAATTACTAATCATCTCCTGGTCATCGAAGGACATACCTTTCATCCAACTTTTTCCCTTCCTTCTGGGGGGGGGAACCCCCCCAAACTCAAAAAGAAACAACTAAAGATTTCTATATCTATTCTTTCTTAGGCTTTCCCATTATTACTCCCAATTTGGTTTTACCATCTTATTCCAAATCTTCCTCAGTCTCCTTTGCCAGAGCCAAGAAATGCTATACAACTTTTTGACGTTTCTTCCTTTTTTTCAAGGCAAACTCTGAGGCAGAGAGAGTAAGAGACATTTCTCAAGATACCAAGTTATGAAGCTGGAGATTAGGAGATCTAGCAAGACTACTCCACAGACTAAGTACATGCTGGAAGCTTGCCATACCAGCATTCGGTGTACCAGCTGTTTCCACAAAGGGGAGATAGTTTCAGTAAGAAGAATTCAACTTTCCAGAAACAGGAATTTCTCTGTTTTCATTACGGGGGCATCTAAGTTCATACTCATCACTGCACACACACATATTCTCATTTATCTTCTCTTAGAACTAATAAGCAACTTCATGCTTCAAGCTGACTGTTGAACTTCAAAAAGCCTTAATCACTGAACAGAATCCAAATTGTCTTAAAGAGGACCAAAGTCAGTCCTGTAGTTATTGTAAAATACTTTGTAAGAACTTATAAGCACACAGACAGTTTCAAAATCTTAATAATAAATACTCGACCCTTCAAGGTGTGCAGGTAGTGGGAGAGATCTTTTCTTTAGAGTGTAATGAAAATTTTCAAGTGTTTCACAACATCCTTAGGTAACTACTACCTGTCATCTGAAGAACAGCACTACAGAGGACCAGCCCCTGGTCAGTTAGGGCACATTGGCAAAACCTGTCTTCTGACTGGTCAATACACAGACAAGAACCTGGACAAGTGAAGTCAGTGCATTCAGTTGTTAGGTTTGTTTGCTTTTATAGGCTTACTAAACTGGATGACATGTCAGAGAAGCAGCTGCACAAACCTCCTTTCCCCCAGTGTTTTTTCCATGGCACATGTAATACTGTACAGAGACATACAGATAAGTCCTGGATAATGAGTCTCAGGTATCTGGGACAGCATAATCCTACTGTCCTTATCTTTCCATTTCTCAGCATAGTGTGAAAACTCCCCTAAGACAAGCTCTCTCTTTATCATCTGTCAGGCAGGCAAGAAGTAGTTTTCTCACTAGTATGTAGACAATGTTAAGTAATAGTCTCTACCAGTTCCTGTCGAGTGGGACAGTACTGTCTGTCTCGCTTCCATGTATCAACATTTAATTCTAATGATTCCTTTCTGTTGTGTAATCAAGCAGGTAAGGCAGTGAGACAGATCTAGAAAACTCACTATATCCCCCACCCTCCTTTTACTTTTTACTAGAGAGCTGGAAATGAGTTTACATGGGCAGGGGGGGAAGTCAAAGGGAAAACTGATACATCATCTTAGGCTGGTAACTTTTGACAGTATAAATATTCTCTGAACTGAAAAAACAATGGTTTGGAGGAAGACAGGAATCACTGTAAAGATACCAGTTCTTCCCACACTGCAGCTTCAAGTTAAAAGATGAGCTATATGAAGCATAAATGCTTTCGTCATCCCCAGGGCTATCGTAACAACCTACATTTCTCTTTTCCCTCCATCACTAGAGCATTTCTAGAATTAAAGTCAGTCTGTTTGGCTAGTTATGCCTTTCTGATAAAATAAACACCACTCACAGACATATACAGTTCCTAAAAAACACATATGCAATTATGCTTCATCACTTTAGACAGCAAATCCCTGCTCTCATATTATGTGAGTGGGGGTACAGAGCTGGAGGTCAGGGTGACATTTAAAAGACAGGGAAATAGGGGAAAGATAAATGAAAGCAGCTGAAGAAGCTTCACTTTTAAATCTCTTCTTTTCCTCCTTAAAACCAAACTGCATTTTCAACAGTAATCTAGGAATCTGTAGTCATGTTTAGATCACCTCTCAGTGCTACCACATTTAGACTTCAAAGTAAATATTGAGCGCAAAACTTCCTGAAATGCTCTGTGGATTTCCAAGTGATTGAGAAATGACCAAACCATTACTGGAAAAATAAAAAGTGGAATGAGAAAGACTTGGTACAAGAAAAAGCTCATAATATTCTCTTCCACTCTTGGAAAACAATTTTTCTATTGAGAAACAAAATTCGTAAGCCATAATGCCATTTTATTTTTTGAAGCATGCCACATAATAACCATGATGGGTCAAGTCAAATCTGTCTGGACTGTTCAGAAGGTTACTTTAAATACTATCAGCAGAATTATGCACACGTTTTATTTCCTCAAGACTTACTCTTTGCTTTTCCATCAACTGTAAAAGCACAATAGCTTAATAATATCTTAATAGACTTGAGAGGGAACATTGAATCATAAACTGTTTGGTCTTACATAGTACAATATTGTCCATTAGGGACAAGGAAATCTGACTTGTTACTATAAAAAAATATTTTTCAGCATTTGTTGTGAAGAAATGGTAATCCACATACATACTTGTGCGCACATTTGCAGAAAGTGTTTCAAATAAGAGGTGCTACTGGATGTTCAAGTCAGAAATTATTTGTATGAGAAATATCTTACAGTTATTTCACATTTTCTTGTTTAAATTGGGATACAGCAATTATCTTGGTACCAGACTGCCATCAATAACATTAGCAGAAATTAATAAAAGTATTTGCATAAAAGCACACTTTATTTTCCATTTACTGAACTGTAAATATCAGATACTGATAAAGTTGCAGATGACTGCTTAGTTATTGTCAGAGATGTAACTCTAGCAATTAGCAATGTGTATAGTTAAAAAAAGAAGTCAAATATTAACATAATCTCCAACTGATGTAACTAAAGCATAAACAAACCGTACAAAATATGGAAAATACTTGCTTATCATGGCAAAACATTTAACCAGACTTGCAAAGTCCCTTCAATTTAACAAACTCTATTAGATCTTATTAATAGAGGGAAGTGAGATTATCCAGATCAGACAAAAAGGCTGCATGGCTAAACTGGGTTTTTTTGCAATATTTGCGGCTATTACACATAACAGAGAAACCTACCTCAATTTCACTTAACTTTGTAATTGTAACTCTGTGGAAACAACTTTGCATTATCACCACTTTCGCTAATAAGAGATTTCTTGAACACAAAAGATTAAGAATGCTAGCAGAACTTACTATAATCTATGTTGCTATTTTTGGTATTAAGGTGTAAAAACACACTAAATGAAAAAAACCTCACTGTATACAGATGACTGATTTAAATATCACTATCAGGTGTTCACCAAAAAAAAAACCACCCCACAAAACCAGAGAACTATAAACATAACTATTTCTTCCATAGCTGTTTCCTAAGGGATGCATTTCTATTTATATTTTATTTCACAAGAATGCCCAGGGGCCTCAGAGAAAAATCTGTATTTTATAATCCCGCATAGTTCTGATCTCAGAAACACATAAAACTTTAAGAGAAATAAGTTTCACTAGCAAGGCACAAAGCAATCAAGCCCATACATCCTTAACGATCAATTTTGACTGACTTTTTTTTTTTTTTTT
>VYZW01047687.1:3648-19477 GCA_013401315.1 Balaeniceps rex
TATCAAAAATTATTATGGACTTGATCACAGAAGTTGTCAAATGTGTGAACTAACATCCTAATATTTACTTTCAAAGGCAAATAAAAAATTAGAAACACAAGCCACAAAGTTAAAATTGCAAGAATGAAAGGAAAAGTCACTGAACAAAAGGAATTTCATTAATTTTCTTCTGCTCTGCTCAGGTCACAAAGCAAGAAAAAAAATTATTACATGATTTATATGGCCCAATTCTACAAACTTAAGAGAGAAGTGAAAAATTGCTAGTAAATCTAAGATTACATGAAGGACTCCAACAGGGAAAGAAGTTGAAAAGTAACTGGAAAAGACACATCATCCCAAAAGGAGGGATAAAACTTGTACGTTGTATAAGCAGTAATGGAGGAACCCAAGAAGTTCCTTGTAACTATGGAAGTTGAAAATACAAAAACGGGGGCGGGGGAAAGAAGCAGCATATTTTGCAAATAAGTTTAGCGAAGTTTTGAAGCCTGCAAACACATACATGGCTTCTAAAGCAACAAAATACAAACCAAACTTCCTGTTGCTACTTCGTGATTACGCATCAATTTCTCATCCAACAAATGGCTACGTTCAACACATTTTCTTAATAAACTTCTGCAAATACTAAGATGAGGTACAAGTCACTTGGAGCAGAGATGTGAGTTTCCCCATACAGAGATCAGGTATTAGTCAAAAATGTCTGTGCAAAGGGACTTCGTGCCAGTAAGTACATACACGCAACTTAAAAAGGCTAGCCAGATATTGCCGGTCATCAAAGCAGATTTTATTGGTAAGTATCAAACTCTGCTTATGAACTAGCATTCACGAAATGAGGAAATATCTTCATTCTTCCAGTATGCTACATAACAAAAAGAGAAAAGAACCAGGTTGTGATATCGCTATACTGAAGTTTTTAACCACAGTGGTATAACCGTGACTCAGGCTGATATTTCTTTCTGTGTAATCCTTATGTTACCCAGTACATGCACAGATGAACCAATGTTCCACGATACCTGTCTTTTTTTAAAAAGTTCTCCTGGGTTCCCAAGATACAGAAGAATTTTCAAAGCAGGACACCAGCGTTTCAGTTCAATCTCCCACTTCAGCACATAAAAGTTTTGTGAAACAACAAGAATAGGACCCCAGTTACCTATAGAGATAAAAGATACGGCATGGCTGGAAATGACTGCATACCACTTCAGAACTTACAAGAAAAGGCAATTGTGTATCTACAAACAACATACACGTGCACTAACAATGAAAGGAATTGTGTATCCTTTCTTATAAAATTTATTCCAGGTACATTTTTTTGAATTACACATATTAAAAGCAATTCTTTTTTTTCTCATACTGAAAACACATTCACTAATGAACTCTTAAAAATATAGATTAATAAAATAAAAGATCTATGATATTTCATACCTTCATTACAGGCCAGGTGTGCAAAAAAGGCAACAACTTGCACTGTTTTTCCAAGTCCAGCTTCATCAGCCAGAATGCCATTGAGATTCATCTTATACAGCTTTGCCAACCACTCCAGTCCAGTCTTCTGATAATCTCTAAGAGTGCCGCATAATAAGGACAGAGTATCACTTTTTACTGCTGTTATGATTTGAGCACTGCCTTTGGGTAACAACGCTTCTGCAGCAGCAGCAGCGGCTGCTAAATCAGCCATGTGTTTCTTTACAATAGATGTGAGAAGATCTGGAAGCACCACTTCCTTCTGAAGGCTCTCCTTATTCCAAGAGTCTCTTATTTCTGCACAAAACAATAAAAATCGTGGTGCTGCCATCCCTGAGATGAATAATTCATTAACAGATTTGATGCCATTTACAGCTAAGCCAGGGTCTAAAGAACACAAGAATTCTACATTATAAGAATAATGTAAAATCCAGTTTGTCAAACTTGGCTACATAAACAAGGGCAAACTGCAGTGGGACACAGGTGCACACATGAGAGTTTTAGTGAATTCAGTCTCATGCACAGCCCCCAAGGGACAGAAAACCGAACCCCGATACAAACAAGAGCTCAACAACAAAAAGCCTTCACAGTGCGTTCATCAAAGCTTTAGTAAGCTACAGGAAGTTAGCGAGCTCAAGAAAGGAGATATTTATGACTCAAAACTAAGACCAAAATACTAGCTCCTAAACATTTATTTTGGTAAGCTTATACTAATGCTAGCAGGATGCAAAAGAAAAAAAAAAAAAAAGTCATGCAAAAAAAATTCCTAGGTTTTAATCACCTTTTTTTGAGATGTTCTGTGAGTTTAATACTTTCTTCCTCCTCTCTTCTAACTCTACTTGCAGTTTTAAGTCTACCACCTAAAATGGAGAGAGAGTTGGGGGAAAAAAGAGCCGAAAGAAATGACAAACATGAACGCACTTAGCTTCAAATACAGCTGTGATTTACTTAACGTTCCTTCAACAGTAAGACAGGCATCAGACATGGCTACAACGCAGAGCACTCAAAGAAAAGAACAGTGTGTACAAAACTGACCATGAATAGAAGTCATCCACATAATAAGCGAGAGCTACCCAAGAATAACTCCCATCAAAACTTAAACGTCCGCAGCGAGCCAACTGCACAGACCAGGATTAGTGAAGCACTCTCCTTCATGACATATAAGGCCTGAAATTATTCATGCAACCATAATATGAAGCTGTCTTTACCAACAGATAATATTCACCACACGGGCTGAGCAAAGCTCGGTTGTAAGATTCTCGCTGTTATGGTCCAATAGGTTTTTATTCAGTATGCCTTTAGATTTTTTTTTCTTTTTTTTTTTTTTTTACATTTACCTGTTTAATGGCGGACCAGAAATGTTCAATTTCTCTAGCAGTGAAAGCAGCAACAGCCCTCAGTTGCTTCTCTTCTTTTTTCTTGCACGCTTCCTTATGAAGTATCATATCCTCATGATGACGAGCCGCACTTAAAATCAGCTGAATAAAACCGTAACATTATTTTAAGTTTTCACTCTGTTCTATCTAACACGCATATTTCTAAAGAAAGAAAAAAAAAAATACAATCCCTTTAGGAGTACTGCCCAAACTTTACAAACACAGTGGAGAGGCAAACCAAAACTCGCACATGCTCAGCGATCACGTCCTAACCATGAAAATGCTGCCTATTCTTCCCCCCCTTTTCTGGTTGAAAATATCAAATTCACATTACCCTCTTGGCGGTTATCATCTTCCATCTTCTTTCTTGAACAAAATCAGTTGCCATCCACTGCATTTCTTCCAAAAGATAATCATGGTATGATTTGTGCCGTGGGGCCTCTTGGAGTTTGGGCAGACGTTTCAGAGACCATAAACCTTCTTTCCTCAGGGCTGTTATTCGCTGCAGAATCTCTTTTTCCTTCAAGTAAACATAATTAAACCTACATTTCCCACTGCACAACACAAAACCAAGACAGAGATGCTGTGAAAAATGTTACATGAGTATCCAATAGAAATGATTACTCACTCCTTGGAAACAGTCTACGCTGTTTGAAGTTGCACTTTATTAAAAGATAATGAATAACACATCTTGTGCAGGTTCATGTAAAGTGTCTGAAGGACTTTGCGATGCAGCGGTATTATGTACAATCAGTAGAGACATTTGGGATGCAGTGGTACTGAGTCTTTAGAATTTTATTTTTTCCTCCCAAAATATAGTACCTCTGCATCTCATCAGAAGAGCAGGGGTGATTCAGTGAGAATTTTCACAGAATTGAAATGCCCTGCCAAACAGCAGATGGACAGAATTCCCTAAAAAGTTCATATACATTTAGTTTATGGCATTTTTGTTACCACATGTAAGTGTCCTGCAACTGCTGGCAAGTAAGCACAAGCAGCACAAATTCTCATTGTGATTTTTTTCCCCCTTGTTCTAAATATGCTGCATAAAATGTTAAAATGATTGATTCTGTCTAATTAAGTCTCCTCTTAGGATTTCATTAAGAGAACAAATTCTACTTTGCTAGAGAATCTGCCTGATTCCTTCTCATTCCTTTTCTTTCTTCAAGAAGAATCGTACGGCACGTCTACACCACCAATTAAAACCAAAAGAGAGATACAGCTATCTACAGTGCATTCTAAGTTTAAATGAAGACAAAGTTTTATTGTAAAGAAAGATTTCTATCCAGCTGTGCTACGCAACAGCTATCTGAAGCAAATTATTAGGGCTCGGTAAAGTCTTTTGCAAAACCTACTGAAATTATTGGCTCCTTTTTCCCCAGGTTGGAGTAATAAATTCTGTTATCCACAAAGTCTCAATACAAAACACAAATGACAACGCTGCCAGGACGTAGCAAGAGGTTAGCACACTGTTCCCTCTTGCTGCACCCTGTACCTTACTTACCTGCAACCTTCCACACACGTTTGAAATTTACTTTGAAGCATGAAATGAATTTGATTCAATGAAAATGAAAATCCAGCACAAGAATATTTAAACTGAGAGTTGGGTAGCCATCGCAAATGACATAAATGAACAGATATATTCTTCACAGAAGTAAAATTTCCACAGAAAGTAGCGGTAAAGTGCCAAAAATTAACCTTGTCTAGACTTTCTTAACAAGACAGATGTTACCGCTCTGTTTCTGAGGATACTGTCTTCCCGGTATTCAGGTGGACTATTTAATGGTGCAGAATAGACAACAACAGCAATTACAATGCACAAAAACCAGCTGTTCAACGCCGCATACAACATAATACGCAAATCTGATACCTGTTGCTGTACAGGAACTGGAGCTGGAACCAAAAGCATGTGCTTCTTATCACAGCCTGCTGGTCGTACCTGCTGAAGAAAAGCTGGGTTCCTGCTGTGTGGAGCAGGTAAGGAACTATGCAGACTTGACAAGTTTGGTCCATTTTGCTGTTGGCTTTGCTCCTGGCTAATCTGTTGAGCCACTCGAGGAACAGGAGGCATTCCACCTGCAGAGAAACTTTTAAAAATTGCAATTTCAGTAATTAAGATAGTGGAATATCAAAAAGAACCAAAGAAAATGGCAATACAGACTGTTACATAGTTGGTCAGATCAACTTTCTACAACACAATACAATTGCATACCTAAAAGCTATGAAGATGCAAACCAATCCGCATGCTAGTCTAGAATGTACTTATCCACTCTTTAGCCTGACAACACAAAGATCTTTTTTAACAACATCCTACAGAGAGGTGATAGCTAGGCAACCAATCTCTATCAGGGTATCAAATGACCAAAAAGGAAAAATTTCATGCAACAACACCAATTAAAGAAAACAACAAATTAGGCACAGAGGGTGCAAATTTAAGCCCAATGCACGGAAAATGAGATGTGCAGCGCTCACTAAGATTTCTAAGATTTTCTCCAGAGGGTTTTTAAATTGTATAATAATTGGTATTACATATAACGTTACAATTACAGAAAGTCTCATTAAAGCAATTCTCTTTAATTACAAAGCTTAAAACTTTACATTTGATCGTAAATACTTTATCATAAGTCATTAATATATGTACTAGATGTACCAGCGTTATTTTAAAGGTCGTGACATTTTTTTTAAACTGTTACCGAAACTAATCATGAGTCTCTATGTGAAGTACTATTTTGGAACTAAAATAAAGTTAACCTAATAAAGCATCTCATTATCAATAAAATGGTGGATTGGTCTACCACTTCCAAAGCTCTATGCACATTTACCTTTGATTTCACTTTTACACTCTCTTTATTTTGCTACAAAATTATTTTTATGGCCACAGAATTACTTCCAGCCTGACTTTTATAAAGAGAGTTCATCTCAGTGGTCGTTGACCTTTTAACTCAATTTAACCACTTGAATTCTTTATCATTCCAGGAGATTTATCCGGTTACTTTATTTCTAGCAGACACAGAGGATTCCTGCAGCACGTACTGACTCTTGACTGGGTATGTTTGTACTTTGAAGACGACACAGCATAGTCAGCAGGCGCTTTAGGCACACGGACTCATGAGGACCAACACCGCCGTCAGCGTGGAGAGGCTGGTGCTGTCATACGCCATCATGCACTGGAGACGATGGAACCTGTAACAACAGGGCGATGCCTGGCATCACTCATGCAGTTCCCAGATCTCTCGTTTCATAAAGCGCAGCCACTTGAGGAGGAGAACGATTTATCCCATAAGTACATTACAGCCACATATGCTGTTAATCCAAACCCAAGCGGGGTTTTAAATGCTGCCTTGAGAACGTGACAACGTCTGCAGCAGCACTACTGGCCAAGGCTGTGAGGAAGCTTTCGTGCACAGATAAAGTTACCTGAAATTGCAAGGGAAATGCATTATCAAACCTCCTCTGCTGCTTAGATAGACCAGAAACCCGCTGCTGCCGAGCGGAGCGGGCAGCCTCACCTGCAGCTTTCCTGCCAGGAACTCTCCAACCGGCTGCAATGCAGCGCCCGCCGCGGCACGGCTCCGGGCTGACCCCGCACCCGTCACGGAGGGGCTGCGGCACCCGAGGTCGGAAGGAGGCAGTTTACTTCACGCTCTCCATCTGCTAGGAAAGAGAAAAACAGACCCTAACGCCCCGCTCGGCAGCCCCGGCACGGCACCTGGGTGCGCGGACCGAGGCGGGGAGAGCTCCCTCAGCTGCCTCAGAGCATCCCGGCCCCTCCCGCCGCCCCCAGCCCTCGCCCACCTCTCAGCGTCCCGTTCCCCCGCACCGCCACCGCAGCGGCACGCACCCGGGCCCCGCCGGCCGCCCACCTCTCACACCAGCACGCACCCGGGCCCCGCCGGCCGACCGCCCGCTCCCCCGCTCCCCCGCACCGCCACCGCACCGGCACACACCCGGGCCCCGCCGCGCTGCGCTCCGCGGGGCACCGCCACCACGGCGCCCCCTCGCGGTCGTGGCCACCGCCCCCCGCCCCGCCCCCTCAGCCGGCCCCGCCCCGCCGGGCGCTAAGCGCTACCATTCCCCTCTCTCCGGAGGGGGCGCCCCCCCCCGACGGGCCCACCCGCAAAGCGAGGGGGTGAGCAGCGGGGCGGGGCGCATGCGCGAAGGGCGGGGCGGGGGGGGCAGGCCTCTCCCTGCGCGGCAGCGGGAAGGCAAATTCGGGCAGCGGCAAGGCAAAGCGTCTCAATTCCCCTTAAAATCCAGCCCTTCCCCTCGGGCGGCCCGCAAGCCGCGTCGGGCCACCAGCGGGGAGATCCAAATGCCTGCCGGGGGCTGTGCGGGCGTCAGGCGGGCCTCTTCTAGGCCCCTCCGCGGCCTGGGCCTGTCCGGGTCCAGCACAGCGCACAGTCTTGGGCTTCTTCCCCCTCACCCAGCCTAGCGTTGCCCCCTTTCAAAGAATCCCTTTTAGAATTTAAACCACCTATTTTTTTTTTTTTATTCAGCTCCTGCACCAAAACGGGAGCTGAATATAATAATCCCCATGAAATAAAACAGCACACATACCAAGAGGTAAGAAATATCCTTTTTTAAATTATTTTTTATTATTATTCAATTTTTATTTTTTTATTATTATTTTGTTTTCTCCAAAGGCTATAAATAAAAATTCTTGTTGATTTCAACTGAGATACATGTCAGTTTGGGGGCCTTTACTGTAAGCTAATAAAGGTATTTTTATTTTCCAGACTGAAAGGGATAGAAAGATAGAGCTGTGGATAGAAGACTAATGCAGATTAGGTCAATAGGATGAACCAGCAAGGCATATAAACGAAAATCTAGGTAGAGTCCCTCTCCAGAACACTTTTACACAGTCGCTCTGATAAAACAGTAAGGCCTTCACAATAAAATAAAAAAAAAAACTAATTAAAACCCAGATAAAAGAAACAAAGCAAATCCCCTTTTAATGGACAGCTGTGCTCTGGCAAAAAAAAAACTCATTCCAGAAAGAGCCATCAAATGAAAGGCTGGCCAGAAACCACTGAATGAAGGAGCAAAGAGTTCACTCCTCGTATGCAATAACTACCATATTACAGAGCAAGTCTCCATACAGACCCAGCTAGGGAAGCTTATCGAGCACTCATACGAATACCCGAACACTTGGAGAGACTTGTTCCACCCCTTCCAAAAGTGTTCCACAGGCAGGGAGGGCAGGAAGGCTGCTGCCTTTACTTGTTTTTTCTTCCACCGCCTCCACGGAGAGTTGGAAACAAGAACTAGAAGTCAAACCACAGTTGGGGAAAGGAGAGCAAGAACTCCAGAGTATGCAGATACGCCAAAACACAGAAAATTAAAATTGATTCCCAAAGGAAGACAGCCCTCAGACATGTGCTTCCTGTGTCATTGCACACACTCCTCTGTTCTGAGTAGCTTGACGGGAATTCAGAGTTCACACCCCCGAAGTGAAGGCAAACTTGATTAAAGCCCAGAGGAAGTCAGCACCGTTCCTTTCACGCAAGCTAAATTGGTTCAACCCCGAATCTAGCAGATGGCTAAACAGTTTCCACTAAAACCAGAAATACTAAATGAGCAGCAACACATTTAGTGATCCACCACAGGTGACGCTGGAACGTTCACGGCTGCACACTTTGAACTGCAGTCCTAACAATTAATTTACACCTTCTCCTCATGTCTCAACTACAGGTCTGTGAAACAACACCTCAGGCGGAATTACACATGTAGCTGCAGATCTATATTCTTGAGTCTGCCCAAGCACGCTGGCAATACTGGGAGGATGACAGCTCCCAAATAAAAGGTCTCTCTTGAAATACATGGTTCAGTCCACGTTCCAAAATTAAGACCTCTCACTGAGTAAGGAATAATTTCTTTTAGACTTGCAAAGCTTTAGAAAACACAGAAAATTTGTTTCAATACCAAAAGAATTCACAGCAGTCAGCATGATAATGAGTTCCTAACCCATGCATGTTATTCCACAGGGAAGTCACGGATGACATGGAAAATAAAAGCTTAATGGTGTTTAGAGATCAGGTTAAGTAAAGGTGAAGAAAATAATAATAAAAAAAAGTTCATGGAGTCATAACTTCACAAAAATAATCAAAAAAAGTATATTAAAATGATTCGCCCCATCTTTATGTAGATATTATACATATTTAAAATACTATTTTCCAGGTAAACGTGTAATAAAAACATGATTCAAATAGCAATTAAGATATCCTGCATTACAAGATTCTTTTAGAAAGCTTATTTTACATTACACTATTTTCAAGTATACCAGTCAGGTGAATCAGTCAGTGGTATAAAAAGCCTCTTTTACTTTTTCTACTGCACTGTTTTCCCCACTCAGTTTCTCCTGGGCATCCGGTTCTTGTTCTGCAAGCACAAAAATCCCTGCTTTACTGGATTCTTGGATTTAGAAAGGCCACTTTTCTGTAGACAGAGGGAGTTGCAAGCAGTAAGGGTCCCACGGCCAGCCACTTACTGGCTCAGTCGGAATCATCATCACAACCATCTTCAAGATCGCTGTTGTTCTGTAAAATAAAGTAGAAAATGGGTTGTCAGTATTTCATTTACATCTAGAGACTGACCTAGATCAAAGACATTGACTTTAAACTCCAAAAGTATAAGAAAATGGGGCTAGATCCCAACTTCATGTCTTAGACCCATCTATTGCAACAAACTTCTGTGACAGTAAATGACGTTTCTTGTAGCACAAATACTGTGCATTGGATTACACTCACCAGCAGAAGAAATTTCTTCTCATCTATATTTACAACTGCATGATTACAACCTGCAATTTTCCCTGGTGGGAAACTTAGAAGTGGGGAATAGGATGAAATGTTGATGTTTAAAGTAAGTGCAGGTGAGACAAGTTAACCAGTGCTCTGTCATGCAAGTCCCTCAACAGCTAAGTTTGTTACATTGTATAAAGCCAGATTTGAGAATTTTGTTTGTCTCCTGCAGAGAATTTATGTCCAAACTGTATTAGAGATATACAAGGGCTCACTAATGCTTGTTTAAAAATGAACTCAGTTGTACAGAGTAGTATGAGGGAAATACTACAAACGTTCGCAACTTACAAGGAAGCTGAAGTCTGAGTTCTTAACCGGGAGCCACTCCTTCAGGAGCAAGTCAATACGGTGCGATAAATTTGGAGGGTTTATGTAATTTTTTGAAGCATGTATTTTGACTGATATGATTGGCATCAAAGGATTTTATAAAGAAAGGTTAACATGACAATATGCCTGTAGTTACTCCTTTTTCCCCACCACCACTTGCTGAAAACGTATAAACCCCCAAATCCCATGAATTTAACACTGACAATTTGATATCCTACTACAAAACAAATTTCAAGAGACTTAGACAGTTGCCTTTGTAACAGCAAGCACAGCTCACTGAAGTGCCAACAGCCTGCACAATCTCAAAGGAGTCTGTCATGTCATCCCTTATTTATCCTCCTGCAGACAGCTTGTGCTAACTATGATGCCAAAACTGTATTTGGTCGAGTTTATCTAAAGCAAGCAGACCTGCCTCCTGCTAGCAATACATCAGTGACTTCAAACCTGTCAGCAGTGAAGTCCTGTCAGCATTATCATCAAGACCCGCGAGCCAGGTAAGGATTCTCTGCACCACACGGTCTCTTTGGGTCCCATTTAACCAAACTAATGTGGCATTTGTCATAACCTCCTGTCACAAATGTCCTCAGACAGCACTACACTTCAGAAAAACAATTACCACACGTACAAAAATAACCCCAAGAAATTTCTGGTATCTTGCTTGTACTATTCAACGAGGCAGTAAATTTTGTATGTTGAAACTCTTTCATACTCAAACGAAAAATGGCAGAGACGGGATCATTATCTACACAAAATAAAGCTAATTTTAAAGACTCCATTAAGTTAAAAAAAAAAAAAAGTCATTATTTTCTTCCAAGTTGCACTACACAGAATTTTTAGCCCTGCCCATCATTCATCCTTCAAGGATTTGCCAGCCCTGTGACCAAGCAAATATGAATTACATACAGAACTGTAAGGTATCTTTAGGTCATCAAGTCCAACCCCCCACTCAAGCCGGGCTTGCTTCAAAGTTAGATTGGGTTGATCAGGGACTTGTCCCATCAAGCCCTGTTTTATTCTAAGTCACTCCAGTGGCTGTCAATTTAAAGAAATACTTTGTGAGTTTGACTCAAGATTCCTCGTGTGGTTTCCAACCTACTTCTAGCACATCCCAAACATCTTTCTACTCTTTTTCTCGTGAGGCTATTCTACATCTCAACCAGAAAAAAAAATTCTTTAACTTAAAACTGAAATCTTCTTTTGGTTAAAAATGCATTCTACGCCTTTTGTTTTATTGCAACTTACAGCTGACAGCAGTTCCTGCTGTCAGAAATCAGATTTTGCAATATCCCATTTTATTCAGTAGGAGTTGTTCTGATGACCCATTTTGAGCTCATAGCAGATTTACTTAAAAAAGCTGGTCCTAAATTTCCCCGATTCCAAACCTTATCTAGTGAACAGGGCATTACACAGAATGAGAATTAGCCCAAAATCAGCGAATATGAAGAGCCAACTAAATTGTCAACCTGAAAACCAGTCTCTCAAACAGCTTCACGATAGCAAGGCTGGCAATGTGTCCACAATTTCCTATTGCCAGTTTAAGATTCTGCAAATTGGCCTGGGCTTTAAAGCATTCCTTCCTCCCTCCCTCAACTGCCCCGTGCAAAACCCTGCAAAAATAACACTTTGTATAGTTCGTTCCACTATCATCAAGTGCACAAAGATGGAAAAGATAATAAACATCTCATTCTCCAGATGACTGTCATCTTCCATGGCATACTCATGGAAGACAAAAATGTTACTAATGGAAGAGCTACTTCAACTTGACAGCTTCCATTTGATAAAGTAATGGCTTCAATCATTACCTTTGAGTTTTTGTTGTTAGCTTGCATCCCAACAACAGACGAGTTGAAGTCATGAATGGAGAGGGTGTTTAGCCAGTTCACCATGGACTTCTCTTCCCTTTCTGTGTTGATAATGGTAGGATAGATATACTGCTCTTTGAAAACAGCAATCTTCTCCTCCTCCTCTGTCCACTCCAGCGGCTCATGCAGCCCATCATTTCCAAAACGTCTGTTGTACTTTTCAAAGTGTACTCTTTCCAAGACCAGCCCAAGTCCCGGAGCTTTGGGGACATCTACTTTCTCCTCTCCCCAGCTGAGCTCTATGATAGACTCGGCAGCATAGCCTTTCACAATAGCTATCACCAGCCCAATCATCTTCCTTATCTGGTGCATCATGAAACTCTGACCTTTCACTTTGATCACCGCAAATTCTATGTTTTCCCTCACGAATGGCTCCCCGCAGCACATCTCCATTATGTACCGCTTGGCACTGGGGTCCCTGGGTCCCTTCTGAGATGTGAAGTTGTGGAAGTTGTGTGTTCCTTTATAGCACGCAAGCAGTTTATTGACTTTTTCAAGGGTCTCTTTGTCCAGTCGATAAACCTCTTCTTGCACATCATGGTCTTTATGGGCAAAGGCAAATGTTGGCAGCATGTAAGAGTAGGTTCTGGCATCACATTTGTTCTTGGAGTTGAATCCCCCAGTGACTCTCTTCAGACCTTAGTTTAAAAGTGACATTAGGTTTTTGAATCAGCAGGTTACAATCTGACTGTGATCGCGCTCCTACCAATAAGAACATTTTTTAAATAAAATACCGTCAAAAGATAGAAAGGTTTATTTTATAGGACCCTAATTTCAAACTAACAGGAACATATGGATTCGTGTTAAAACTAAACCGCTTATGAGTAAAATTATAATGGTAAGGGAGAGACCTTCTGCAGGAGAAAGCTCCTCTTTGCAAACATTTTCTCTGCCCACTCCAGCATCCTTACCCAGAATTCTGATGTGAGAAGGAAGATGGTTATTGATCTTTTCTAAGATGTCATCTATTAGCCTGACCTTTAGCGACACAATCTGTCCAGCTGCAGACACACCCTATAAAAACACACAAACACATAATTATGTACCTTGGAAGCTCTGGGATAGCACTTGCAGAATTGAAATAGCTGAAGAACAAGTTTACTCCTTTTTCTCACTGGTCATTTCAGTCTGAAGCGAGGCAAAGGCAAGGCCACAGGCAGAAATCCAAGTCAGAGTACTCCTGGAAGACCTGCTGGTGCTGTATAGCCATACAGCACCTTAGCAATCTTAGCAGAACACTGTACTCCCTTCCGTGACATCTCACTGTATTTGAGTGCTATTAAGTAAAGCACCAACTGAAAAGAAATTACTTATACGTAAGACTGGCCCTGAACTCCAGTTCAGGCTTAGAACCCCGCTGTGACAGGCTTAAAAACAACCGAGATGCAGCTCAACTCGCAAGCACTGCATCAGCCAGGCAGCACCAACAACGAGGAGGAGCAGCAGCAGGCTGGGAGGCTGAAGCAGACGACTGCGACAGAAACGCAGACACAGTTTAGGTAGGAAGCACCAGCTTTACAAACACCATCTGATCAATATCCTGCGCTTTCTAAATATTTGCTTGTACTTAAGTTTAGTAGCGGATGAAAGGAGAAGTTTCAATCAACGTTCACCGTGAATAGTATTTGCTATTGGATCTCACGCCAGACAACACTATACCAGTCCATCCCAGTAGCACTGGTGGGGGTACACCAGAGTTTAGGAGAGCACAGGCCCTAACCAACGTACCTTATCTGTTCGAGCACACCGCTGAAAAGACATTTTCTTCATATCTTCCCCGTGGTTTTCTGGGATGCAGCCTGACTGAACAAGGGCAGACACTAAGTCATCTTCAATTGTCTTGAACTGTGAAGATCCCATGTTTCTCTATAAGAGGACATATGGTAAAAATAAGAAACAGAACAAATAGTAATAATTGGATAACTGAAGATAACTGAAAAATTTTGTTAAGCGAGTCTTGTTGAGAAATTCTTTAAAAGTCTTCCCTTCACAGCCCTAAAAGCACTGCCATTCTCTAACAAAACTATACTTTACCAGACAGTGTTAATAAAACATGTGTCTCTAACAAAACTTTACCAGAGACTGTTAATAAGACATCTACCTTGTGATTTGCCTTTTACTGTTATTGCAAATAAAGGATCATTTCTAATTTCACTGTGCAATACTTCTGCCGTGGAGGTTTTTTGAGGATTCCTTCAACTGCACGAAAAACGGCACCAGCGAAACACTGTTCCAGTGCCTGCAAGCTAACAGCTGCTGCTCCAAACCCAGCCTCTGCAAATTCTGCTTCTAGAAATCAGATGGGGTTCTTTTGCTCAGTCCACCTCGGCAGACTACGGCTTTCTCCAGTGACTTCTGCACTCAACTCGCAGATGAACTGTAACAGAAATGCACAACTCCGCTTGCGCGTAAGGCTTCAGAGCACACACCCTCGATACGTACCATCCAATTACGAGCGCAGTAAAGCCGACAGGCACTTACACCGACGTGCCCACAAGCATAAGGTTTACTGCTGTTGAACAAATCTACTTTGTTGCGTAAACATGAAAGACTCCCTTCCCTGTCTGCGTGCAATCCTACCAATTATCCCCTGGAGCTTTTAAAGTACGCCTCAAGAGCGTGTGTGGAGCTTGCAGTACGCCGAGAGGAGCAGCAGATGGAGCAAACTCATCCTCTTGCTGCCAATACTGTGTGCTACAAGGGCAGGTTTGGTGCTGGGGCGCTGCTCCAATGCTGCTGCTCTAACAAAGCAACGTCCCTTTTCTTCCACATGCAAACACCGAAGTCTTGCGACAGTCTTCCTGTTTCTAAACTGCTATGAGCTGCCCCATTAGAGTGCATCAGAAAAAGGAGAATTTAAAATGTCTTCAGGTACAGATAATCTTTTTAAAACTACAAGAGACGGCAACATCGACGCAAATTTGTTTCATTCAAATACGCAGCTCAGTTCTCTGGAATCCACTTGTAGTGAGACAACTCGAGGTCTAACCTACAAGAAACTTAGCCCAACTGCTTTGAAATGTAAAGCTTCAACCAGAAGCTGGAGCACTGGGCAGAAGGGGATCGCTACACAGCGCTTCAGGTTTGACAGAACTGCAGGGCTCGTGCTTTCAGTCTCCTCAAGAGCCTCGCCTGCAGCAGGTTTTGAAAGATCTTCTGCTGATGCTCTATACTAAAGGCAGACTCACTAGAATCACCAAGTATCAAAGGTGTCCCGCTGACCTTTTTTATTCCAGTTACCACCAAGCCATTTGAATCCAGGCATGCACTGTTCCCGCCCCAGCTTTTCAAGCTGCAACTGCTTCCCTACTCAGTCACTATGGCTGCAGTTATAAACCTAACAGACTTCAAAAAAAAAAAGCAGGCCAGGTTGTTTTCCCAAATGACATACTTGCATCCCGTGGTAGCCTTTCCCTGAATATGCCATCAACAACACGATCTTCCTTTTGGGTGACTTTTTGTTCTGATCCTCCGCATCCTCCTCATCCGCGTCTCTCTTCAACCTTTTATGTTGATGTCCGTTTTCTTCCAGCCTTTCAACCACCTCGCTGCCGCTGCTCAGTCTCTTCGGCTGGCTGGCAACCGCTGCTCTCAAATCCTCAGCCATCGTGAGAGCCTGCAAGGGACGAACAGCAGACAGGGCTCAGCAAGAAACTGGGGCAAAAAGCGGCAGCTCCATCCCCCGGGGCGGCGGAGAGGGGCACCCAGGGCTGTTTAACAAGCTGCAGGCAGGAAGGGAGCCCGCCCCCTGCTCCCCCCCAGGCCGTGGAGGTGCCACCATTCCCCGCGGGAGAAGGGCCTGGCCCGCACGGCAGCCCTGAGCCCGCGGCCCGGCGGGCCCGCTGGGAAGACCGGCAGGGAGAGGCGGGGGCCAGCCGAGGCGGTTCCCCCCGCGGCCCACCCGGCCTCTCCCACCTCCCCAGCGCGAGCGGCAGAGCGCGGCGGCCCGGCGGGTACGTACGCTGCGCAGCCGGCGCCAGGGCCCGCCGCACGCCGCGCTCCCCGGGGC
>VYZW01047687.1:19828-177908 GCA_013401315.1 Balaeniceps rex
CGGCTGCGGCAGGCCTGGCTGTGCGGGGGCGGTGATCCGGCCCCCCCCGCCTCGGGGCGCCCGCAGGGCCGCGGGCGGGGCAGCGCCGTGGTGCAATGGCAGCCCCAAACCCGCGGGCAGCGGCGGCACAGCCCGGCCCCGCTGAGCCGTGCGGCGAGCCCAGTCCGCCCCGGGGCGGCTGGCTGGGTGGCAGATCGTTCTCTGGGTTGTGGAAAGGGATGCCGAGGCGGTGCCCGCTCCCGCCTGGGCCCGTCGCCTCCCTTCGCGGTGAGGCGCCGCAGGGGACCCCCTGCTCGGTCCCCCCGGCCCCACACGGGCTCTGCGGAGCCGGGAAGCCTGTCAAGTTATTAAACCAGGCAGCAGCAGGGGAAAAGGTGAACTAACGAATGCATTCCTGTGGTAAATATTAGCTGCAGAAGTAACCCAGTCCATTTTCCCCTTACAAACCCGCCTGGGGAAACGAGCACCGCCAATGGCTGCGCAGCCACAGCGAGACGAGGCCAACGAGCAGGAAGAAATACTTCAGGTGACACACAGGTCTGCCGTTAAAAGCTGAGGGCTTGCCTTCCCACGGGGGTGTAACATCGGTCCCTGCGCCCCCCTTTCACGTAGCTTCTGCTTGTGCCGGTATCAAGCACAGGCACCTGCGGTTTCATTCCCCGCATCAGGTTTTCCTCCGGACGGCTTTCTCAAGCAATCGTCACGCTCATGTCTCCTGCAACAAGTTTTCTCTGCAGCGATGCCCTTAACGGGAAAGCAGAGTACAACAGGCACCCTTATCAGGCAGCAGCATGTACCTCCCGAAAAGCCAAATGCACCTGAAGTTGTTTCGTTACGCTACGAGCTTCGGTGCTTTACAGCTGGAGCTGCCCGGAGAGGACGCGGGTTCCCTGGCACGCTGCGAGATCAGCGTGAGAGAGCTGCGTTTATTCATTCAGGTGGAAAATGGAAGGGCTGACGTTTCCAAGCAGGCCAGATTATCAAACGCAGGCTTGTTATTTCTGCTAGTAAGGGGAAGAAATGCAGCACGTCCTTCTTTGAACCGACGCTTCCGAGTGATTTCAGTAGTGGCGTGGGGCAGGGGGAAGGTTTATCGCATGGTCCCAGCTGCAGTTTGTTTAGAGAAGTGATAAAAGATCGCCTGTCGCGGTGCAGCACTGCTGCCAAGGGAAACGGGAATACAAATTTCTCTATCGCTTCAACCAGGGCGTCTGAATCTTTTTTTGCCTCATTTCCTTAGGAAGTGAAGCTTATGCAAGCGCGCTGCTTGTCTGTCCGCCACCATCTCTTCCTCCCCCCTCCCTGCTGTGATTTCTGAATTTGGCTCATTTCGGCTAAATCTGAGAGAGGGAAGAAGGCCCCAGCCCGTATGGAAAAACGGTGGTGGGACAGGAGAAAGACTTACATGACGGAAAAGTTTTGGTATCCCAGCCCCTTACCCATTCCAAGAGCAGCAAAGGAGCTTCAAAACAGGCAGCACAAGCCCTGCTCTCAACCCGCGCACACCACGTGCTGCCTCTTTCTTTTTTAGTTTATCTATTTTACCTTTAAACAGCGAGCTACCAAAGGCGAGGGGAAATTGAAGTGGCTTGCCAGAGTAGCTGCTGTCGGTCAGTGCTGCGGGCGCTGGCAGCGGGAAGGCAGAGCCGCAGGGATGCGTAACTGGAGCGAAAAGGCGGCAGAGGCACGGCTGCAGCTGCCGGCGCGGAGCATAAGGTCCGATGCAGATCGCTGTGCGGGGTCTGCGACGCCAGCGCACTTGCTTGGATTTGATTTGCAATGCACAGCGAGCACCCAACCCCTTCAGGAGTTAAATTAACAAGGGGTTTCGTTCCTCTCACGTGTACACGTGGGATTAAATTGGAACCGGCGCAGACAATTTGCGAGGTTCCCTGCTGTTTATGTGGGGAGCAGAACGTTTCATACATGTTTAATAGGACTGGTAGAATTAAAGTACATCTGCTTGGCATTAAGTGAGAGCGCTGCCGTCAAGTTTACTCAGCAGTGAAATCAGCCTCGTAAAAGCTTTCCAGGTATGAGTGCATCCGGGGACGCCCGGACAATTACACCTTTGTCAAGCAGCCAGCCCGCACGGGGAGCAAAATAGCTGCAGGACAGGGGTTCGAGCAGTCGTGTTTTGAGGCATATTGATTTTATTTTCATAATGACATCGATATCAACCCTCGCTTACTCAAAATTGGCTTGTAAGAGCGCTCGCAGAGCATCCTTCGAAGCTTTTCTGAGGCAGCCCCGGCCGGGGACCCGCTCCTTCCACCCCGAGGATGAGGACGCTTCGGCCTTCAGCCCTCCGGCAGGCAGCGCAGGCCCCGCAGCCGCTCGGCCCTCCCTCAGCAGCCCATTCCTCTTTGCTGTGGCAAGGTGACCCCAGCAACTTTCTCATCTTCCTCCCCAAGGCCTGCTTTGAAAAAGGACATATTCATTTCAAGAGGATTCGCTTTAAATTTTCAGAGAACTAGGACTTCTTTTAAATCCATTTAAAAAAGCTCCGAAGAACCATGGCGTTTTGAACGACATTTTCTTCAAATTGTTCTTTGTTAAAGGGAAGGAAAAAAAAATGGCTGAGTTGATCTTTCATGAGTTTAAGGGCCGGGGTGGGGAGGGCAGCACACCCAGCAGCCACAGACTCCAGCAGAGTATGAAAACTCGCAGCCTCCCGTCCCCTGGAAAAGCGGTCGGGGCTGAGGGTTCGTGCTGCTCTGGAGACTCGCAGCGGAAAGATCTGCATTGCTGTGCTGGGAAAGCAAATGCAAAGCAAATTCGGGGAGACGTGTTTCTCTCATTTAGGCAAATATTCTTTGCTGCATGGCGCGAGAAGTTCAGGAGACACCAAACGTGGCAGGTAAAAGCTCTTTGCCTCCGCATTGGGAGCAGGAGACGTGCTGCGCTGCGAGGGACAAGGAATGCCTGGGTCTGCAGCGCCCCAGCAGCTGCGTGTCAGGGCGCTATCGGGAAATAAGCACAGAAGAATATGGGGGAAAACCACCGGGAACCCTTTCAGCTGTGGAGAATATTCCTGTTTGAGACCGAGTCAAGTGTTCTTCCCGCACCAGGTGCTCCTGGTGTAACACCGGCCAGCGTGTCCTCGCTTGGGAGTGACTCGACCGCCTAAAACAAGATCTAAATTGGGGGAAGTTTAGCAACAATTCACTCGTGTTTCAAGATTACCTGCAGCTTGTAATTCCCTGCCACAGTGTATTAATGATCCCTCTGCCAACGTAAGCAAATACTCAGCACCACGAGCAGATGCTGAGAAGAAGCCGAAGCCACGAAGCCCACGTGCCGTAGGTCTGCGGTGCATCACCTCGCGCACCGAAGGCTTGGGAATGACTTTTTTTGGGGAGCTGACTCTTCTTGCCCCAGGGCTTTGGCTCGGAGCCGCGTTGTGGACGCAGCCTAGCACGTTTAACGAGGCGAGAGGTGGCCGGGTCCAGCTCCCGGGTGTCTCTAACACGGTGTCTGGGGCCCAGCGAGGGCTCGTGAAGGGCAGCCATGAACATCTGCGTACCCGGTTACCCTCTGTCCACAGCAGGGGAAGAAACCTGTGTTTGACGTTGCTCGCTTAAGCCCAGTCTTAGAAATATGTTATTTGACCTTTTTCTGAAAGCATCCAAATCCCCTGCCAGGCTTCAGCTCCCAGGAGCGGGGTGGTTCTGATTCTGTTGTCCCTAAAAATGCTGGGTTTAGAACAGAAACGCCCCAGGGAAGTTTGTATCCCCGCACTACGTGCCATCCCTCCCCCAGGGACTGGCGCCCATCACCAGCGCTACGTTCTTGGGAATAAATTGAAATAAATCCAGCCGCTAGGATTTGTCTGGAGAGCATCAGCTCCCGCCCTGCGGAGCTACAGTAGCGCATCGCCTCCCCGCCACGCAGCCCGTCCCCTCCGGCCGCAAAAACCCGCCAGCCGTTACGGCTCCCACCGCTGCGGGCGAGCGGGACCGTCAGCCAGCACACGGCAGCGTGCCGAAAGACCGGCCGCAATGCGCCACCGCGGGAGGAGAAGACGATGTCAGGTGAAACACCGCAGAGCTAGAATGCACTGTGAAAGAGTTAACGCCTTGTGAAATAAAGCTTTAAAAGAGCTGGCAACTGGAGTTGGAACACTTGACCTTTGTGTCGCCTTGGTTCAACGCACGCCCACCCATCTCTACTTCCTTGATGTCACCGAGCCACCTCTGATCTTTCGGAGCTGAATGAGCATAGTTTTGCTGACGTACTTACCGACAACTAAATATAAAACGCGGGAATGAAGCCAAACGCCCTGGAAGAATCGCTCGGGTTTGTTCTCCCCTCGAATCGACAGCAGCGTAACGTCACAGCCGACATCTAGGAAGTCGGGCGATTTTCACTGGTGCTTTTAAACTGTTCAGGCCCCATGGTTTAGCGCTTATTAGAGGACACTGGTTATTTCTGTTGTTTGAGTCTTCCCAGCCAGCGCTTTCCCCCTTCGCTCTGCCGCCCATGAGAGTCCCGTGGGTTCAGCAAAGTATTCTCCATCCACACGGGCTCCATCCCGCATTTGGCTGTAGGTTTTCCACCTGAACCTTTAAACTTCTTCCCAGGCAGCTTCAAAAGAACCCCCCTCCCTTACCCTCAGCATCAGAAACTTGTATGTACGTATTCTTTACCACAATCCCATGCCGCGAGAACAAAGACACTCAAGGTTTTTCCACAAAAGGGGGCCTTCCGTGTTAAAAAAAACAACCCAACCCCCACCAAACCCCCCCAAAACAAAGATCAAGTGTGCTGAGCTGTCAAGGCTTTAAGCAACGCCAGCATTTACATTTCTTTAGCTCTGACCGGCTTTCCAAGGGCTGCCATAGCATCTTGCCCCGGTTGTACCACCACCACGTTTTCACCACAGCAAAGCGCAGCTTCTCGGAGTCGTCCCCCACGCTGATGCCACTGCAGCCTGGGGCGACTCCGCAGGGAAAAGGATCCGACTCTCCCTGTGCGAGTCTGCATAAAGGACGACCGACCAGAGCCCGGCGCTTCCAGGCAGGACCGCTCTCACAGAGCCAAGACGTCGTGTCCTATTCCCCGTGGTGGGAAAGGCAGGGGCAGGAAACAGAAGTTATAAATAGGGCTGAGCAAGAATAAAATAAAAAAACCAAAACAATTCCAGCTCATGGTAAATTAAGATTTTGAAATAGGATCTTTTCTTACAAAAAAACAATACAGTCCGGTAACTGTATGGGGTGACGCCGAGTCACACGGGGGCCGCTGGGCAGGACTCTCCCCAGGGATGCTGATGGCCAACGGCAACGTGCACGGTCCTGCAAGCCGAGTTTTGGGAAATGTTTGGTGGGATGACGGTATTTGGCTCCTGAAAGTGCACATCTCTGTTGCTTAAGCTTCCGTAAGAGCGGAAGGACTGGACTAACTCGGGACCTCTCTCACGTCCCAGATGCTGAGCTTTGCTTTTCATCGCAGAATATCCTGATTCAGCGCGAGCAGGGATTACAGCTGTCTTACGCCCGAAGTCCGGACCAGCGCCCACAGCATCCTCGTCGTACTTTCTGCCGTGCTCAGGGATGTTTTGCACAGCTAGGTGGGCAAGAGAAAACCGAGCCACGTGCCATTCAACACCAAATCACAACGAGTACAAACACGGCAGGAAAATATTTAATCTTAATTAAAAATACCCAAATCTTACCACTATACTCACACTTCAGGTACCTCTCTTGCACAGCGACGAGCTTCCTGACTCTATTGATTAAAAACCCAAAAGCTAGGGTTTAAACTAACGCATAACTATTAGGTCTCAGAAGAACACCGCCGTGAACCGACGCCAGCCCTCGCCCTTCCGCAGGGCCACCAGCGCCCGCTCCAGCGCGCTTCACGCCCAAGCGCCAGGTAATGAGTAGCTGGGCCGGGCTGATCTTGCAAATACTGAAACACAGCTGAAATTTAAGCATCTGGCACGACGGGAAGGGGTCCGCTATCGGCTCGTGACAGAGTTTCTAACCTAGAAACCGGCTTCAACTTGTCCAACGTCAAAGGCTTCGTGCGCGGCTTTAGGCAGCGCAGCTTGTTTTGTCCCAAGCTTCCCCCTCGGTGAAAAGCACGTAACGGCACCTCTTCCACCCGAAAGTCAAGGCTGGTAGAACCAAACACACCGAGCACCTTCCTCAGATACTGCACTAACCGGAATTATAAAGTACCGAAACCAGGCCACTAACAATTATTTCAAATTGATTTTATTTCCTTAAATTGATGTTGTACAATTTAAAGCCCCCCCCCCCCCAAAAAAAGTCACACAAACACACAAATAAAAAATGTTGACAAAGTATCAAGCATTACCTTATAAAGAACATCATCATACGCTCTCACAAACCTGAAGATACGTGTTTATTAGACTGAGGTTTCTTGAAATCTATTAAAGTCGCTAGACACAAACGCTGCAACAGTAACAAAGCCATGACAATAGCCGGTGGACTACGCTAGCAACTTCAACAATGGTTTGGGGGTTCGTTTTTGGGGTGTTTTTTTTTTTTTTTTTTTCCTCCTCCTTTTTGCATAACCTTATTGTCTACAAAGCAATAAATATTTTTCACCAAAAAAGTTGGTTTCACGCTACATGCAGTTAGATAAAAAAGAAAGTCAAAGTGATGGCAAAATAAATCACCTGTCCGATTTTTCTTTTTTTTTTCCTCCCCCATTTTTTGGGTTTTTTTTCTTTGTGTGTTTTTTTGTATTTTTTTTTTTTTTTTTTTTATTCAATCAAAGTGGCTAGGTNTTTTTAATTCAAGCACAGTGGCTAAGTTTCAAGTATCGAGAGAAAACATATATATATATATACACGTTTGTGTTTGTGTGTGTATCTATACACATACACACACGCATCCTTGTATGTACAGACACAAACACATACATATACCTTGGTTGTAGGTCTGTAAACCGCCGTTTTTTGGAGCAATATATACTTGTGTAGGTTGGATGTGGACAATTTTGATACATTCAAGTAATTAAGTACAGCTGGAAGGTTAGTGCTGAGCTTGCCACGGACACGGATCACTAAGCCTGCGGCACAGATGCGGATCCCAGGCGGTGCTCCTCCCTGGCACGGGGCTGTCGGAGCGCTCGGGGGTCTCTGGGAGGGCCAGGAGGTCTCCGGGGGTCTCCAGGAGGGCCCGGGGGTCTCCAGGAGGTCTCCGGGGGCGCGTAGCAGGCGTCTGTATTGCAGAGTCAGTCCTGGCTTAGTGCTTTCATGCTGCCTCCTGGCGCACCGCTCCTGCCTGTGGCGTAGCCCTTTGCAGAACTGGTAAAACCCTTTCGGAAGCAGTCTGGAGTCTGGGTCTCCTCGGCATTTCTGGCCACAGGCTGGGGGGGGTTGGTTGGTTGGTTTTGTCTTTTTTTTTTTTTTCTTCTCCTTTTTTTCCCTGGCACAAGCACAAACGGCCGCAGAAGCGGCAGCCTGTGAACATACGATGTAACAGCAGCCAATACCGAAGCATTTGTGAAAGCTACACTTAAAACTTCCCTGGTTGGGGCAATCTAAAATATTTTTAAATTTCTTTATTGGCACTTCTGCTCTGTGATCAGAGACGCCCGTGTTGCCAAAGACGAGGCCAGCTCCAAAGCCAATGAAGTTGCTCCTGAAACCCTTGTAAAGTATCACACTGAACGTGCCGATATTGAGAGAGGAAAAAAAGCGATGAGGACTTAACCACCGTGTGCAAAACATTTTTAAATCCCCAAAAACAAAGCCTGAGGTTTCGAGTTGCTTTCAAAGGTACTTTTCTGCCCAGCGCTAACAAAATACTGCCACGACTCTGATAAATTAAGACACACACACACGCGCGCACGCAGACGGACGGAAAGGCAGCCAGCTATCCTCTCACGCACATGCTCACGGCATCCGAAGCCTCAACCAGAACTCGAGCCACTCGCACCCGCAGTCTCGTTTGGCTAGAGTCTCCTTAAAAGAAATGCTGAACATAAAACTGAACACTACAAGATTTCTTTATAAAAAAAAAAAAAAAGAAGCAGCAAATAAAACTTCTTAAAAAAATGCATTTCCAATTGTAAGTGTGTAGGATCTTAATGCCTGTTCTTGAGCTCTTAAAAAGCACGGAGCTTTATACTGACTGTCCTTAAAAGAACATTTAAATAAAAAAAACAAAACAAAACAAAACAAAACCCCAAACAAAACAAATCGTGGTACTGCCAAACTGCAAGTCAGCTTTGCCTGGTGCGGCGGAGGAACAGGACAGACTCTGCAGTGCTTTTTGCCTCACACTCACAAGATACAGTACAGTTAAATACGTACAGTTACACACAAACCATATATATATATCAATATATATTCGCCCTTAGGAATACATATTAATATACGCACACACGTAGTGCAATAAAACAACCAGGAAGCAAGGAAAGGAATAAAAGGAACAGCATTCCTAACAGTCGCGATGTTCCTGGGTTGTTGTGTGATGCAAAGTCAACTTCTCCAAGTTCCCATAGTGTGTAAAGTGCTCCTTTGATTCACAAAGCTAGTGTTTTCAGTCTGGGGGGCTGGGGGCTCCAGGGAGGGGGTCATCCAGCCAACAGCTGAAAGCAGGACAGTGCCAGTGCTTCCTCCCGGCAGATACGTACGGACGAGGCCGAGCTGAACGGCCAGGAGTCTTTCGTGTTGATCCCGCTGAGCTTGGGGACCAAGGGAGGAACGGATTCATTTTGGCTCCTTACGAACCCAGGAGCGTTACGCTTCCCGTCGTCCTCCCGTTCCCTGCGCAGCGTCTCCCTCCCGGTGTCGCTTGCCCACCCGGGCAGAGAGGCAGTCCACGCGGCAAGCGCGGGAGACGCAGGCTTCCCCAGCGGCAGCGCGTCCTCTGCCTCGCTCGGGAAGTCCGCAGGAGGCGGGAGCTGCTTCAGCAACGCTCAGGCGAAAGGCAGCCGACTCCCTCCTCTCTGCCGTCCAGTAAGCACTCCATGGCTTAAACACGTCTGAGAAGGGACGAAGGAGAGAAAGGAGGGGAGCCTCGGGTTGCCAGGAAGCTTGAAGATGCCTGGCTCTCAGCTGGGTAGGGAAAAGTACACGAACTGGCCTTGATTTCTGAACGACGCCCTCCAACATCAACTGAAGCCAGCAGTTTCAGCACATCCATTGCCCGCAATGGACACAGCACTGGAATACCCTGTTCTTAAGCAAGAGGGACGGGCAGCAGTCTTATCCTTCAAAGTGCTGGGAGGAAGCGGACTTCTATCCTTCGTCCCCTCTGCCAACGAGGGAAACCTTTCCACATCGGCTACGTCTTCGCCCAGGCCTTTGGGCAGGGGAGTATTTGTGCTCGCTGCAGTCACACATCCCCACGAAGGAATCCGAGTCTGTGGAACAACTTCCCAAAACGCCAAAAGACATCGAGCAGTTCATCCTCCAGGTCTCCCACTGCCAAAATCGTTTCCCACCACAGCAGCAGGCCGTTGGAAACAAAGCGATCAGCTGGGGCGAGGTGTGTGAAGAACAACACCGCTGGAATCAGGCGCAGAACCCCGACAGCAGAGCTGACAGCCTGCGCTCGATGCACAGTTTACCTGGGAGAGAGAAAAAAAAAAAATACAACAAAAGAAATCAACTTCTCATTTTCCTGGCAATACAAAGACTGCCAAAAGGTGCTGGAGACTGAAAAAAAGGCCGAACTTCAGCAAATCTGAGCAGCCCTTTGAGAATCGTTGCCATGTACCGATTTAGACCAGGTGAGGACCTGACCGCAAACACCACGCTGGGAGGGGACAGGTCAAAGGGCTGAATAATTGGAGATCCAACAACGAAAGCCAGGAGGCGGCGGTTCTGACAGGGTATCAAGATGTTCTAAAGAACAACCGTCCGCTGGGAGCAATTTATTCACTTTCAGTTGGTGGAGTGGCTTTTGCCAGCAGGCAAGATGACTCAAGGTCTCCAGTGCCATTTGTCACGGCTCACAACTAAGAGACCGAGCCCAGCCCAGCACGGTCGGTGCCAGATTCTCATTGCCTGAACCCAAGAGCCTCTCAAAAGCTAAATGCGTGGGGGAATTCATTCCTCTCACAGGAAGACTTGCTGTATTTCTAGGTTCATCATTTTACTTTTCAGAAATAAGTAATCGTACACCTGCGATGTAAAATGAAATGCATACCCCCTAGAGCCCCCCAGAGAACAGCTCAATCGGGAAGCTGGAACATAGGGTGAAGCAGGGAATACCAGGATATCAGCTGGGAAAAGAAATCTATTAGATACATTAACTGTATCTCTGGACAAAAGACGTGATTTAGGTTTGGTAAGAAATGGTACAATAGGAACTACTTAGTATTCCCTATTCACATAGCCCTCCTGCACCACACACCACAGCCAATCTCCCTTTGCTCTCCTGCAGTGAGCCTCGTGTCAGCTGTGAAAGCTGGCGATAATTAACTGACTGATTGCCTGGGAGCCAGAAATCTCTCCTCTCATTACCTAGCCGAGAGCTCTGCCTACACGGATGACTAGAGCAGCCCGGCAGCATGCCGGCTGCCGGCCCAAGCAGCGCGTTCGGTAGGCAGCAGAGGGGAGAGGCATGGTTTGGAAGCTGTGCCCTTTCCCTTCAGCCATCGGGGACTGCTGCGGATGGGCTGGTTGAGCTGTGATGGAGCAGAGCCCAGGCCAAGCCAAGCCGCTCGAACAGACAACAGCTATCCCCCATCCCCTCTGCCTGCCTCCCGCAGAGAGAGACGGCAGAGAGGCAGCCGTAAGGGCAGGGAAAGTGCGCTCTGAGCAAGAACGGCCAGGCCTTTCCGCTCCACACGTGTTAGTTGTGGAGCCTGCAGCAGCGGAGAACAACAGCCCTCACGACAAAGGGAGAGCATGAGAGAGGTGACAGCTCAGAGCAGCAGCAGACAGAGGGGTCCATCTGTCCCTGGGGGAGGAAGCCAAACGCTAGCAAGTGGGTAAGAGTTCAGCTTTCACTGCTACAACAAGCACTTGCTGATGAGAAAAATGTTTGTCTGCTGCCTTCTCAGCCAGGCCTGGGGCTGGGGAACCAGACAGGCGAGCAGTCCTGTTTCAGAAGACGCGTTGGAAGGAGCCCTCGCTGTGCTGCTCGGCCATCTCTGCCCGACAGCCGCTGCAGTTTCACATTCCCAAGTCCGCTGTGCAATCAGAGGGATGGTTCCAGCTGGAAACCAAACCCAGGCCCCTGCTGTTGCCAAACCGCTTCCTTCAGCAAGTTCTTTCACACATCAAAAGCTCCAACAAAGCCCTGGCAATTGCTCTGCATGGGAAGCTCTCAAAATGTGGCCCTACACTTCTAACAGTTTTCCCGGTGGGAAAGCAGGAGGCCAGGCTGCGAGGAGCTGTAACAAGCCAAGAGATCTCTGCTGTGTCCACCAAGATATAGCCAAAGGAAAAAAGGACACTGGGTGCTGAGATTTCTGACCCATGCAGCTAGAAAAACGCATGTTCTAGTGGGAGAAGTAGTCATCACTGAACACTCACATTTATTGATGTTTTCTATGTCCCCCTGTTCAGTGATGATGTTCAGGAGCCCCTCCATCAGCAGCAGAGCCTTGTGGTACCTCTGTGCGCAGTCCTCTCTGTGGTGGAACATCTCATCCAGGGCTGCAGACTGCACCTGCAGGCAACAACCCCATGCCAAGAGGTTACTCCCAGACCAGACTCAGCTTTCCAGCACGGCCCCTCAGCTGCACGAAGACCTCCCGCGCCCAGCCTCCAGAGGCTGCACACAGCATCGCGAGTAAAACCATCTGCTAAGGCCACCAGCAGGAACCGTTAACGCCCGAGACTGGCTCTGTGCTCACCCTGCTCCCAGGCACCGTATGGTTATTACCATTTGCACAGCATAGCTGAAGATGAGCTTCTCCGCGGTGATGCTGTTGATCCGATCCATGAGTTTCTGCTTGTCCAGGAAGAACCTCTGGAGTCTCATGTTGAGGCAGTGGCAGGACGATACACTGGATTTATAAAGCTCGTTCAGCTTCTTCACGACTAAAGGAAAGAAATGCTTTAGGCACTACTTCCAGTTCTCCCTGTACCTCCCAACCTCCGTGCACAGGACCCCAAATGAGTAAATTCAAGACAACGGGGTTACGTTAAAGCCAAAAGACCGGCAGGAAAGTACTCACTGCACCAGCAGGGTCTTTCTCCTTTCCTCTGTCACCTTCACCAGTTATAAGCCTGCACGTGGCAACGCCTACGCACGTGCCCAGTTCACCTGAGGCCAGGTCTACTTTTGTTTCCTTCAGCTGCCACAAGGCAGACAGCAGTTGGCACCGTGCAAGATGTCTCACGCACCACCAGAAGCAACAGACACGCCAGATACAAAGCTTCTGCTGCTTGACGGGTGATGACGTGCCGTGAGGAAGTACGTGACTTGCACGCGGTAGCTGTTGAAGCCGAGCGTGGATGAGCAGCACTGACTAAGCAAGGGAGTCTCTCTCTTGGGATTCTGCTGTCCCAGAAAGGAAAGACTGACGCCTGTGAAAGGCCACCTCCTTTCCTGAACCACGGCAGCTCGTACGGGAAGGTTACGGGACAGAGAATCAGCAATATGATTCTGAGGAATTAAATAACAATCCAAACCAGCAAGCGATGCCACAGGCTCGAGTCTCCCCAGCTGCATGGCACGATCTACACAAAGCACCGAACACAAACTCCCACCAACATCTGGTGAGTATTAACTGCTGCCTGCACATTTGAAACTACCCACGCTGCAGGATTTGCTGCTGGGGGAGGCAAATTAACCCATACCACGAACCAGCCCCTCTCAGCTACGACGCAGAGGGGCAACCTCACACGACAGCCAGGCCTTGCCACCAAATCTAGCCTTCCCAGGCAGAGGTAAGAGAGCAGAGAGCCAGAGAAGAGACTGCCTCCAGGAAGAAAGGCTGCTGTAACTCTTCATCAGAGGAAGGATCGAGGCACAAAATTGCAACCCTGTCAGGGTCAGGCTGTCGGATCACCCTTTGCCACAAGGAATTTGAGGGGGAGTGGGAACCCCAAAGCTCGTGGGTGACATGACAAACTCCACGAGAAGAGAGGCAAGAGAGACTATTTAAAAACCAAAACCCAAACGACACACAAATACAGCAATATCCTCCTCCATGGAATTCAATCAGAGCTCTGAGCTGTGCCCAAATTATCAGGAAAAAAGAGGATGGCTGCGGGTAGGGACCCTGCCTGGCACAGACTGCCCAAGGACACTCCACGCAGCCTCTTGTCGTGCTTCCCTGCTTTTTCCATACACATGGGACACAAGAACCTTGAAAACCCTCTTGTCCTCACTGTGCCCTGGAAAACCTCAAGGGAGCAATGTTTGGTGGGGAGAAAAACAAGAAGAGACAGCCTTGCCCAGTTCCCACGCGCTGAAGGACAAATTACACTACGAATCTAGAAACTGCAATCTGCCCTGAAAAGGCGTAATTTATTGGGGTTATGACAACTTTCCTGGAGGCTGAACTTGTGGAAGATGTGTAGCTAAACCTGTGCATCTTGCTCCATACCGCCTGCTACAACGTATGTGTGCTCACTGTATTTAACTTCTATTTTTTCACACCCCATCGCAAGGCAGCAGGAGAACTTTCACAGACTAAGCTCTCGGGGAAGGCAGATGATGGGTCAAGTACCTGAAGTGCTTCAAAAAGCCTCCTCAGTAATATTACAATGGTAGTTTTTAAATTGTTTTTTTTCTCATCACTGAATCACAGCCAGCTCACATCACAAGCCAGCCAGGCAGATGCAAATGTAAGGCTGTAACACCAGCAAAGAAGTGACTCTGCCATTACCAGTATTTTACTTCCTGTGGTTTTGGTTCACTTGAAAAATCATCACTGCCAAGACAGGTCTCCATTTGCCGAGTAAGCACTTCCTAGGACATGCAATGTATAATTAAGCCGGACTTACGGCAAGTGCAAATAAGATGTACAAGGAATCGGATAAGATACATTCCCCTCTCACTAATTAGTGCTGAAGATCCTCACAGGGGCACGAGCAGGAGTTTTGAGACCTAAAGTCAATGCGAAGAAAGGAACGTTCCCCTCAGTGAGAAATAAAAAAAGACCTGGCTGTGGAAGGGGACCATAAGAAACAAGCCCCTGGGCGTACCGGTGGGAGTTCACACTCGCTCATCTCCCTCCATCCCCCTTGTGATACTTTTAACACTTCCATCCCAGGCGAGTCCTGGGTGCCGTGTGCCCAGCGGCCCCTTACCTTGCTTGACGGTGGAGGAGAGGCACAGCTTGCCAGCTTTGATCTGCTCTATGGCCATCTGCAGCCCCGAGGACAGAAGCTCCGCTACTTTCAGATACAGCACGAGCTGCTCTGCATAGCTGCAAAGAAAGCACGTTGCAATGCAAATAGATCGATGGGACGGGGGTGAGCGTCCCGAAGGACTTCTGGTACACGATGCTATGTGGGGTGCGAGGGAGTGACAGAAAACTTGGGAGCTGGGCAGCTCTCTCCTCGGTCCTTACCTCCACTCCCGGCTGAGGAGGCTGATCTGGTCGGCCACCACGCTCTCCTGGAGCTGGTACTCGGACGTCACTGAACTGCTCATCTCGCTGGAGCTGCCTTTAAGGGCGGCAATTTCCATCACGTAGTGGACGAAGGCCAGCGTGAAGCGGAGGCTGCGCAGGATGTCGGTGTGCTCTTGCTGTTGAGGGGATGCCAAGGTGGGGGTTACAGAGGGAAAGCTGGCGTGCCAGGGAAGGCTGCTCACCTAGAGCTGTGCCAGCGACTCATCCCAGCTTACAGAAATAACACCTGAGCCCCAAACCCCCCTACACCTCCGCTTTGGGCAGGGACAGCCAAACTCAGCCCCCAGCCCGCACGCTGCACCAGTTCCTCCTCCACAGTAACAGCAGCAAGCGACAGCCCCGGGCCAGACATTTCCAGGCAGCTCCCTGGAGAAGCTGGTGGGACTTGCTCCAAAATTACATGCCCACTTCCCAAGGAGGATCCCAGCTCTGTGGGACTCTTTCAGAAGTCAGCCAGGAAGGGGGAGAGACCATCTGCACCATGGGCCCAGCTCTGGTTCCCACCACAGCGATGCTGGCACAAAACTGAAGGCGGGCGTGGATTTCCTAAGAGCGACAACCTCCTACGCCACAGAAAACTGCAAAGTGTGTCCCAGCCTACAGCCCGGCCCTCGCTCAGCCCTTGGCCTTTATATCCTCCCTGTTCAGTGCAGTGAGCCCTGGGCGAGGTCCTCTGAAGAGACAGCAAGGACAAGCTTTTATCTCAACTCCTGTCCAGCTAGCGAGGGAAGAGAGCCTCTCTCTCTCGAAGCGCTATGTTCGTTTCTAAGTAGTTTCTCCTCTGCTATTACAGAACAAAGGGGATTATCCCATTTCTGGGAAGCTGCATTGCTTAAGTCACTGCCAGCATTTTTGGGAAGTTAGTATTTGTGGAAAACCCGAATGCTTGTGGGGATACAAAATGAATCGCTGCCTGGATCAGATGCAACTCCATTGTCCGTACTCTCTCCGTAGGGAAGCAGCTAACCTGCTTGACCTTCAAATATTCAGTGGCTCAGTTCTCTCAAAGGGGGCTGGTAAGGATGCTTCCTACATGAGTTTATCAAAAAACCCCCATGCTCAAGTTCTGCAAGCTTTTGTTTTTCATTCACTGGCTCAGGCACTTGGCTGCTAAGGCAGCTTTGACTATCTGAAATATGAATCTCTCCTCCCACTATCCTGCTACCTGGACAGTCCAGTATGGTAAGGAAGTGTTATCTCCATCTTCCTCTATCTTCTTTAAAAGCAGAGGAGGAACTTGGAGATTAAGTAATTGCCAAGTCATACAAGAAGTTTGTGGCAGAGCAGGAAACTGCTGAGATCTTTCAGGTCTCAGCCCGGTGCCTCTAACCAATGCACAGTCCTTCCTCTCCGCTTATACAGTCGGCTTTATTAATTACGCTGGCATTTGTGGCCTCATTTGGCATCACAAGAGTCTTTCCTTCTGTAGCCATCTCTGTATTGTGTTTTTAAAGCACTGCAAAAGAAACTAAAACCTAGCCTTCAATTTGCCCTGGCTGCATGTAAAGAAACTTTTACAAAAGATGGAAGAACCACCCACCTGAGTGCAACAGCTTTGCTCAAGATAAACAAGTAAGATTTCAATACCCTGAAGGTATCAGCAGAAATCGGAAGATCTGCCAGGTTTGCATTTTGGCCAACTCCATAAAGCACAAAAAGGGGTCTCAAAATATGCTGTAAAGGTTTTGTGACATGCAAACGGATTACTGTGCTCAGCAGAAACGACGACCGAACCCAAATGACTCATTACAGCCATAGAAGCTGAGCTGAGCGCTGTTTACAAGATCGAGCTGATACTTCCTTAGGACTCTTCTCTTCAGACCAGTGTCCGAAGTGGTGGCAGCTGGCAGGGCCCCATACTTCTGGGACCTCACACAGGTCGGGTGCTCAGTTAAACTCACTACTACTGCGATCACATCAATGCTGAAAGCCCTAGCCCTGTGGCTCTGCAGGTAATTATACACTGAATTGCATTCGTTTGCTTAATTGACAAAAAAAATGAGCTAACTAAAATCTGAAGTAGAAGAGCAAACCCACATCCTTAAAACAATGTATGCATATCTCTGCGGGTACGTAGGGGTTTTTAGCAACACCAGCAAAACGCAGATACAAAGAGCCTTCCCCAGGCCCAGACAGCCCAAGGAGGCATCACGAGCAGAGCTGAAACCGTGACTGAGTCTGCTTCCCACCTCCACCGCAAATGGGCAGCCTGACCTACATTTCAAATGTATCTTGGCTACAAAAGCATTTGCTCTGCTTCAGCCTGCGGAGAAGGGGAGCCTGGCAGCCTTTCAGCTTGACAATCTGGTTCATCTGTTCTGGTGCAGAACGCGGTGTCCCCCCGCCCCCGTTGGTAACAGAATTGTCAGGTTTATTTTTTTCCGATCCTTTCAGCGGAGGCCGTATCACTGCCTGACTCCCCAGGTGCCTGCAGCAGGCAGTCGCTCGATACACTAAGCTATCATGCTCTCAAGTCAGCTATTACTAATGTTGAGCCTTTGAAAAGGGCAAAGGCCCAAAGTACCCAGGTTTTCTTCAGAAGCTGTTAATATAGAATGCATCAGATAACTGATGTTTTTGACCTGCAATTTCAGCTCTGGAAATGGTGAACTTTAACCCCAGTCATGGGCTGTTTCATGGACCGAACAGCTTGGTAGCAGGCTCAAAAGTCACTGTGCTAAATATGCCCGGGGCTTTCTGAGCACTGCACCGGCCTAGTGTGAAGCCAGCGTGCTCCATCTTTGGAAGCAACCCCACCTTGGCTCCAAAAATGGAGTCATCTGGCCTCTGAATTTGCTTTACTTTTATTCCCCCCGTCCTTTGCCCCCAACATTGTCCCTGGGATATACCCACCTCCATCAGCGTCTCTTCGGGCAACTCTGGTGCCTCAAACGTAACAGCACCTTCCAGGTTGGCGGTGATGGGATCAGCAAAAGCGTACCGGAGACTTGAGGGGCCTTCCACAGCATCTCCACCCGTTCCCACTGCCAAGTGCCTGCCGGTGAATGAGCCTCCAGAACTGAGAGAGCTGGAAGACCCCACTGAAAAGAAAAATAGGCAAAGGAGTTACTGAAGATATTAACAGCAGGCCAGGTATTGTTCGCGCAGGAGAGGGGACAATCCAGGATCCAGGATCCTGGCTCTGATAGGAGCCAGCAACAGGTACTTTGGAGGAAGATGCAAGGACTCTTGATGCAGAATAACCACTCCCCAACATAAGCTCCTTAGCGGCTCAGGTAGACCAGCTTCCAAGCTCAAGCAGATTTAATGCGCCTTCCGGAATGTCTGTCATTGATGGAGACAATTCAGAAGCACTCTTTTTACACTTTCTGAATCCTGCCACGGTACCTTGGGCTGATTTTTATCACACACCACCATAGCCAACTTCCCCACCATGGATCGGCATGGTTTGAACCCTGGTTCCCTACCTACACTATCACTGAATGAGCACCTCTGATAAGTGAGGTTTTTTATCATGGTTTTAAAACATCGACCACTTACATGCAAACCAGGAGAGCTTTCCATTACACACCCTGCACTGCTGCTTCCCCCTCTTTACAAATGGGAGGCTGGCCAGAGAGTAAGTGACTTCAGCTGAGTCAAGACACTACCCTCAGGATTCAGGAGACCACGTAAGTATGGTGTCCATCAGACAATTCCCTCACCGTCATCTTTTCCCTGAATCCACCCTGAGAGCACAGTGCATATAAAAGATGGACACTTCAAAAGGAATTTGTCTCAGAGTATTCATAATACATTCACCACTTCCAGAGGGCTTCACATCCCCTGACACACTGCCAGAGAGGAATACATGCTGTCTGACAGCGGGATGCCAACACCAGCTACAATACTCTGCTAATCTAATATCTACCAAGGCTATATTCTCCGCTGTCACTGGTCCTTTGGAGGGAGATGTTTCTCTTCTACCCATGAATTTGATTTGCTGCCCTACCCTGCCTTCAGAAGGTTCAGCAATATAATGCACAACTGATCTAGAGCGGCACAGTCTCCTCTCCTCCCGAAGCTCTCTCC
This sequence comes from Balaeniceps rex, assembly GCA_013401315.1. Lineage (NCBI taxonomy): Eukaryota > Metazoa > Chordata > Aves > Pelecaniformes > Balaenicipitidae > Balaeniceps > Balaeniceps rex. The sequence continues at coordinate 38,387 of VYZW01047687.1, forward strand.
CTGTTGGCAGCTATGCTTCAAAGCTAAGTGGATCATCAAAGACTGGCAGAGTATTTCCAGATCTTTCAGAGAGAGGAAAGGACCAACAATATCACATTCTGGATACCCTGTAATTCCAAGAGGCTGTTTGCAGAAATTGTTATGATGACTCACAAAAAGGCTCTGCCTTTGTATCTGTCAAGCGATCTTACTCACGGCTTGTCCAAGCACTTGGGATGCAGAGTTTCAGCTCTCAAAGCTCCCCTTTTCGCCATTCACTTTGTGCATTAACTATAACAGAAGGAGTTACTGCACAGACCTAATAAACAAAGCTTGTCAAGCAGCGTTGCTCTGACCGCCTTGACCCAACGCTGCGTACGTGTTGTAGGTTCACTATTCAACCGCCTTCTCCTCCAGGCATCCCATCTGAGATCTTGACTGTTTGGCAGACCCTTAAGCATCCAAATATTAACCCGCTAAAAACTGGGGCTTAGATCTGCTTCCAAATCGCTATTGTCCCTGCAAAAGCAATACAGGAAGTCTGAATTCTCTGTTCGTAACACTTCAGTAGTAGCTAGAGGCCGTAGCCAGGATAGTAACCCCGCTGTGCTACAAGGCCTGTCAGACACTTTGTAAGAGTCTCTGCCCTACAGAGCTTACCCTCTAAATAGACGAGACAAAGAGAGGATTACGGTCCCGACCTTCCAGACAATCAAGGATATAAGTGGTTTTAGTTATGATGGAAACGCAAGCCATACCCAGGAGCTGAGCCCGTGCGTCCCCCCCATGCCAGTCAAGCAGTTTATTCATGGTTACACCCAAACCTTCCCTGCAGTAATTGAGAACAACAGGCAACTAGGTTCAGATGAGGAACAGGCGAGAACCCAAAACAAGCCAAAAACGCAAATAAAAGTGTCCAAATATTTTCTTAAACTGAATATAGACTCCAGCTCCCAGACACGCTATCCCAAAAGGGCCAATTACCACAGCCTCAACTGTTGGCTGATGAGGCCAGAGCACTGGCGTCTTAAAATAAGTATCTGTCAAGCAGGAGTGCATTTCCCCATTTCCTACTTAAGCAGCTCAGAGCATAAGTAACATCACGAATAATTTTGCGTACAGAGCCACCCTGGCCCTTTCCTCACGGTACTCGTGCACTGAAATCGTTGGGCACGGATGGTCACACTTGTGTTTTATAGCTCATCCAAAACCCACGGGGAAAACGATCAGAACACAACACAATCTTTACGTTCGTTGACTTATCAGCAACAGTGGGTCTATGAACAGCTGCAGCGTTATTCCTGAAGCAGAGAGAAATGAAGTAAAAGAATAGTTTGCCTCTCTCTTCCAGCGCTGGAAAACCACAACATGGCATTAGCCCTTGCGCCAGTGCAAACAGTCATCAGCAATAACTGGGGTTGGCAGGAGCCAGCATGAGAACCAAAAAGGCGTTTGGACCAGCTGAGCTCTACAGCCTGTGCTCTGAGCAGCCCTCTGCCACCACCAGCGTTCAGCAGCAAGGAATTCAGCACATCGCTCTGCCCCCAGGCATTCCCACTGGAACAGGCAGGTAGGTATCAGCCCTTTACCTGAAAACATCCTGGTCCTCGTGGTCTGTGGGGGGGTTGTTCCACTGGGAGGGGATCCGACAGTAAAAATCACTGGGGATGGGCTGGCAGAGCCCCCAGCCCGGGCACCAGAGTGCAGGGTCCCTCCGTAAGCACCTGAGGGAGCTGGGGAGACAGTTGAAAGGTGCAGACTGGCATTACAGGAAAGTTACTCAGAGCACGGTGTGCCTCACCCAGCAGTTTTATGTTCCTGCAGACTCTTGGGAGACCGTGGTTACCAGCACAGGCCAGCGCTGCCTTTGGAGGCATCCTCCGAGAACACGACCGGGCCAGGCTGGCACGGACTACAGGACGCGAGCCTGGGCAGCGTTGCGCATTGCTGCAGCTGTTCTCCCCTCCTCGCTTCCCAACCTGCAAGCCCAGGAAGACCCACCCTTGCAGAGCCATTCATATTCGAACCGCCTGGCAGAAAATCCCCACTTCCACATGTTATCACATTCAGAAGGGGCCAAAAGAGGAAGCCCTGCCTACAAAAATCACACCACTAGCCAGCAGTTGCACAGCACGCATAGCCCACAGACCTTTGAGCGCTCCACAAAAGAAAGCAAACATCATTACACTCCTCACACACGGCAGCCACTTCCTTTGCCAAAAGCCATCGAAAAGCAGCCTCCCATTTGTAGGAGGCATGCAGACAAACTTCGCCCCAACCCAGGATGTCCTGCCAGATCCGGCTGGCCTCCCCACCTACCTGCAATCTCCATTGGCTTCTCGTTGTTCAGGCTGTCGTTGCTGCCAGCTTCTGAGATCTGTGCCCCAAAGGCTGCCTTCAGAAGCAGGTCAGTGAGCCTGCCTGTGCTCAGAGATCTAAAAAGAGGACATACAACGTGATGCAGAAAGTCAACAGGTGCCAAGGTTTCAGCTGAATTCCACTCCAGTTTGTGCCATTCCTGGTCCACAACCACTTAACACTACACAGCAAACAGCCTGGAGCTGAAATAACCACTCTTCCTCTTGCAACAGAGCATCTAAAGCACCTCCTGCTACTTGTAGAAAGCATACAACTACTGCGACTAACTGCAGTAACGCAAGTACTGACTACAGCATTATTACAACACAACTTTTCTTTGATGGAAGATATGGGAATTAGTATCAGAGGACTCCTCCAGACCACTGGAGAAAGCTGCAGACTGCAGAGAGGCATGCAAGAAAAACTTAACACTAAGACCCGAGTGACTTTGTATCCTGCAACGCTCATGACAGTCAGCACATGGCTTTCAAACAGGTCTCTGGTCTGAAGACCTGCGCCCACTGTTCGATGGACAAGGAACACCCATAACACCCTCTCATCCACGACAGGCAGAGGCTCCACAAAGAGCAAGGCACGCATCTGCATAATTGCAGGGAGTCTGGTCTAATAACAAAATCCTGCATCCCCATTTGATGAAACCCTGGACACTAAACACAGTGTGAAGCTGCAGACAATCTTTCATTTTATAAAATCTAGGCCATGGCCTGCCTTTGTAGAGGAAGGCTTTAAAAATCTCATATCTGCTCGCAACCCAAGGTGCTAGCAGATAACTACAGAATGCTTACAGATGCTACATTACAACTTCAGCGTTATCTGAGGTTTGAAATTTGCCCTATCCGCCCTGTATTAGGGAACGAAGCACCGCTGTATAAAGCAGATTATAGCTCACCTGCCCTTGATCTCTTCCACAGGCCTCAATCCCAAGCCAGTTTGCTGGCAGTGGAAGTGACCCATCTCCTTCAGATCTGGTAGGGTCTTGTTCCGTGTCGGAGTCACCATGACCCCCTGATGGGCCAAGAGGGTGAGGAGATTCTGGGAACTTGGGGTTTTGGGAAACTCAAATGGGGACACAGCCTAAGAAGAACAGAGAAAAACAGAGATCTGCCTTCAAAACGAAGGAGGAAGATTCTCCTTGCCCCCCGATTTGTTTATCAAAATTAAATCGTACGCTTAAACAACCTGCCTGAAATAGAGAGGTAGAAATCCCACCCCACGCAGTTACTTGTCCGCAATCCCAGAAAGACTAAAATGAAAGGACAACAAACTCTGCTGAAAATTTGTAGCAGCCTCACACAAGCAGAGAGGAAACGCTGTCACAGTGCCAGCTTCGCATGAGACACCAGGGCTGTCACCTGCTTAACCGTCTGCCGTCTCTGCTGGGGATTCCTACCGGACACACACCGGTGTCACAAGCCGAGTCGCTGTGTGCGAACCAGCCCAGGCACCGCAGCTCACTAATGCGCTTCTGCCTGATCTGGGCAGCTCCTTTTCATTGCCTGTTTAAAAGCCTGGACTCTGCTCAGATGGTGCACACTGGTGCCAAGTGAGATATGTCCACTAAGAACTAGGACACCACCCCATTTCACACAGATCACTGAACAGCCCTCCAAGAAAAGAAAACAAGCGGTGATCAGTCCAGGTCAGAGTGATCTGATCATGCGGCGGTTCACCCCCAAGTAACCCAACAGATCAAGCTGTGAGAAACCCGAAAGCAGACTCCTCGGCATACCTTTGTAGGGGAGCCCATTATAGTTGGCAAAGGGCTTCTCTGCATGAACTCAGACAGCTTCGGTGAGGATCTGAGCTGCCGGCAGTGCTGCAAGCCATGAATCTGCAGAGGCTGGCTGACTGGGGTATGACCGAAATGAGCAACGAGAGGCTCAGAGTGCTGCTTGGTTATCTTCTGCCTGCAGGAATGCAAATCTGACAGGTTGGGAGCGCTGTGGAGCCGGGAGCCCATCCCTCGAGGAGAGTGTTCGGGCGCCGAGGCACCTGGAGAGCCCAAACACAGCGACAAACCACATCATTTTCTGGTTCTAACACAAAAAGCAAGCCTGATCCCAGGACCCACTGCTAAAACATCTACAGATCAAAACCTGTGGTGGATGGCTAAGGATGGCACTCTGATCAGCGCCACAATCTGCTAGGCCTGATCGGGTTTTGACTGTGTAGGAGGAAGAGACAGGCACAACAGGGACATAGAAGTGTAGCTTCTTTCCTTCACTGCAGCCTTTACAGAGAAAGGGACCCTGACTGTCAGAGTTCAGCAGCAAGGAAGTCACACATCAAGCGGGCCGCTTGGCAGAGGGGGAGTTGGGGGTTTTGAGATGCTTTTCCTTCACTCAATCCATTGACTTCAAAGTCACAAATTTGAATTTCTGTGTCACAGGGTCTGTCAGCACTGGAAGAGGCTGGCTGACGGGACATGAATGGATCAACCTCAACTGCTACCAGCACACAGAAATACTGGCTGGCCAAGCATCAGGAGAAGCTGCTGAAGGACCATACCCAACCCTGAATGCCCCGACTCTACGGTTCTGGCCTTATCCATAGGAATAATGAAGGAAGGTAAGGACCGACGCACCGGCAACAGGAATCCGGCTTCTCACTTCTGCTCCAAGAGAAGAGGGGATAACAGTCTGGCTGGGCTGCTCCGGGATTGTTCCAACTTTGAGGGAACACAATAAAAAAAGCTTATTCGGTATTAAGTTTCCATAGGCAATAACAACACTATGCATCATCTGTTTTATAGAAAGATGCTAGCTGTCTCTCCCGTCTTCTTAGCCCTAGCTGTGTAGTGAAAAGATCAACAGCTCCTGTAAAAGGAGGAAAAAAAGCTCTGTCTGGTATTAGTTTGGCCAGTTTTAGTCTGACTGTGCAGTGATATTAATTCAGAGGAATAGAACATGAATATTCTGCATTTCCCCACCAGCAGAGACTAGTAAATACAGGATCGGAGACACCAGGGATATCGAATAGCTAGTTACATCAGAGTCTGTTCTTTTACAGAAAACATCCAATTGCATCAGTTGCACACTGGGGTTTTTCTTATCCCTCTTCCACTTGAATTGCTTGCTAGCATCTGGATCAGGCCACCAGATATTCAGACAGCTACTTTTCAGTTTGAACAGTGAAGTTCAAGCCCTTCCAAAGCTGGTCAGAATTTTGGTCTGACAACAATCAGCTTACATCTTTTTCCTCACCCCAGCCTGAGCCAGTAAAAAGATACTTTGCACTCACAGAAGTCCTCCTCAGAGGGCAGCAAAATGTTTGATGCAGACAGCAAAACAAAGCTTGCCTCTCCTAGGGCTAATAGGTGTTCTCCTCTCCGTTTTACTGAGGCCAAAACACTTGGCAAATAATCTATTGAGAAGAGCCACTGGAGAACACAACAATCTGAATTCCCTATTACCTGGCAGCTCCAGCTGGTCATAACCTCCCTCCTTCCTGTGAAGAGGCACGCGATTTTATTAGGGCAGCAACACGCCAGTTGATATCTTACCTTGCGGTGATGGCATAAACGGCTTGGCACCACCAAAGGAGAGCTTTCTAGAGCTGGGCACAGGTCCATGCTCTCCAGGATAAGGAGGGGAAGCACCAGTTTTAGGAAAACCAAGAGGACTTGTACTGCTCGACCTCCGGACCGTACCAGACCTTGTAGGAAACAACAGCAGCACACACGTTACTCCAGACGCCAGTATAGAAGAGTAAGGAGAACAGTATCACCAGACACACACACACACACAGAAGCGGAGCTTCATGACTGTTTATCCTGGATCAAAATCCCACTGTTCTAGGACTACACCAATACAGATTAAGATGATAATCCTTGCTCTCAAGAGTTTCAATCCAAACGAGATTTTGCAAAACAAATGAAAAGAACGAACGAGATTAACTTAGCTGTAAGCAGGAAAGCCTGTCATTTTTCAGAAGTCACTTTTAGATGCTTTCAGGTGTCTACACCAATCCTGAACAAGACAGAGTTTCCTATCTTGCCACGTCCAAGGTCTTTATTTTAGGCAGTGTATTCAGAATGCCCTGAGAGGGCTTTATTCAAGTGTCCCTCCTGTGCTGAGCCACTTGCTCTTTTGCCAGAGCAGCCGTTTAGGTAGAAAGCTCCGTGAGCGCAGGTCGTACGATGCGGAGGTAGGCTGTGCCAAAGGCACCGCTCTGCAACGGAGCTTTGACTCAAATCAGAAGCTACAGAGCAAAACAGAGCAGAGCGTGGCTGGCAGATCTGAAACAGTCCAGTACTACCCAGAGGAATTTTCTTTTTGGGCTGGACAGTCAGAATTGCCTGGGCTCCAAACTCCTTTAACTCCTTGTTGAAGCCTCACCTTAGGGAGTTAAAATTCATTTGTACAGCCCAGACATGCAGGAACCTCAAGTATTACCCAGCTGCTAAAACGAAACAAAAGAGGAAACTAGACTAGAGGGAACGTGAGTACAGCCACACCATCACTCTCTCCAGAGATGGGATTATTGTACATTAATTATTTCTCAATATTTTAGTGTTTTCTCCACTCGTTGAGAACACACAACCTGAACTCTCTTTACTGAAATGCCATTCTGCCTCTGCAGGCTCCTCCACCAAGATTCCCATCACACTCCTCTATAGGAGAAAACAGTCTTTTCATCAAACCCTTCATTCTACTCTCAATTTGGAAACATTTTTTCCCCTTGTTAAAAGAACATTAGTCTCAGCCAGCAGGTGGTTACAACAAGGAAATGGGACACCTTGGCAAGGTGAAGAGATACTTAGACGTCCAGCGGCAGAAAGTATCGCTCCCCTGTGTTTTTAACTCTCCAGAATATGAGCCATCCAGAAGGCTGAATATTATCTATCAGGTACTTGCAGAAAAAAACACCAGCTGACTGCCTCTGCTGAAAGATGTGGAATGTCAAATGCTACCCTACGAGACATGGGATAAGCAAGCAAGCAGATGAGCAGGACAGGTGATGTGGCCAAAAGCACGCACACATAATTATCACCTCAACAAGCAACATATCTATCCACAAACAAGCTACGCTACACAGGCGGACACCGGTCAGTCAGATGACAGTGGTGGATTTTTCAGGAACAAGAGTGTACGTCAAGGTTTGTAGTCAAGTGACTCGGCAAACGTGACAAGGCCCTGGGCTGCAGTGGCCTATTTGATACACCTGATGGAAAAGTGGAATCACATACTAAATGCTTGAAGATTTCTCCTTCCATTCCTGAGGGGTGTCTACTGAATTTGCTGATTAGAGGAAGTGATGGCGAGAGATAAATATGGCTTCCTGGGGCAGGGGGGAAAAAAAAAAAAAACAAAACACATGACGCCAAAGATTTTGAGAAGATGCTAAAAGCAGAGCATGAATCATCTGATTGCATCCATTCCTCAAGTTCCTCTGCAGGGACGATGCTAATCTCATCATTACACAGTGCTGACTAAAAGGAGCAAAACATGACAATTCGATCCCCGACTGGTAGCTGCAGGCTGTGAACCTGAACTCAGCAGCCCGTCGCCAGGTCTGGGATAGGCACGGCGTGCCCGGGTGCACCTTCTCCAGAGCTCTCACTTTGTACGTCACATGGATAACCAGGACTCTTTCGTGAGTTCCATCACTAACAGGGTCCACAAGTTTTGCTGTAAAAAATACAAGGCACGCAGGAAACAGGAAGGAGCTTATCACAAAACCTGCCACACACTCGAAGAAGTGAACATAAAATAGTATTAAAGTAACACTGGCACAAAACAATCTCTCTGCTGATCCCTGATTAATATCAACATACCGTGTCTCTACTTCTGGGTTCACTCTGAATAAGCCTTATCCCGAATTAGGCTGGCTGAAGCCCAAACTTAGGCTGACGTAGGTATTACCCTACTTCTGAAATCCGAACTTTAACTAATCCAGATACCAAAGCAACCCATCCAAAAAAAGAGACGACACCTCATAGACACTTCTGTTTGAATGCCCCTGCTGTACAAACTCTTTAAGATCCCGTACGAGTCTCCTTCCAACCAGTCTATGACCTGGGCTGCCACTGTCAACCCAGATTTCAAACCTGTAAGACCCAGAAATTACACATGAGAAGAGCTAGAAGCCCTGTGTGTCTTGGATGTACAAGGCATTACCACTGAACTCAGAAGGTCAGCTGTGCAGCTGAAGGCTGGCATCCAGGTCTTCCTGATGGCCTTCAGAAAACATGCTCTGCCTCACAGGCATAAATTGCTCATGACTTAATCGGTCCTGGCTGCATAACCACATTAATATGCAACTCGTGTAAGACACATCACCTATGGTGTGACTAGCTACAGGAACCAATTAAGGTAAAGTCAGGGAAGTTTTGCAGTCCCATCCTTTTAGTTGTTTATCTCAACTTTTTCCTTTTATAAAGGCATCTGCCAGATGGATGGTTTTCTCTGTTTGGACACCCAACCCATAGCTGGCACGGGAAAAGCTGTCTGACTCAAAGGGGCTCAGCCTGAAAGTTGACGGGAGCTGTCTCACATACACACACACAGACAAAATTCACAGTACATGGTAACAAATAAATCTCAACACCACTACAGAAACACCCCAAAACTATGTTACCACATAAAACACACCACGCTGGCTCCCTACAGCAAGGGGGAGAGCCCATCGAACAGGGAAATTTTGAGAGGTACAGAGAACAAACTGTGAAACAGTTTGTTTTACAGCCCCCAAGCTGCAGCACAAGAGCCCCTGTGCTGACGTTACCCCCTCGTCCCAGCCCCAGCACTTACCGCGGAGAGGCGTATTGATTGGGAGACTGCAGGTTCTGCTCAATCCGCCGGTAGTTATGAATTTGCGTCGGGACCGGAATGGGCACGGAGTGTCCGTACTTGCTGCTAGAAAACTGACCTGGCCGGCTGTTGAAAGGAGACACACAAAGAAAGCTGCTTGTAAGGCGTGGGCCTTCAGCCAGCTAACTGGAGGTTTTATCTTCGTAAAGCAACCGTACGCAGGGAGCATCCCCTTGGCTGCTCTCGGGTTGTGGGTTTATACTGGGAGGTAGTTCAAAGCCCTATCAAAGGGAAGTGGCACCACACATCTCCTGAAAACAGGCACCTTTCTTCCAGCACGATTCCCACCCACAGACTGAAGCTAAAACCTACACCCAAGCGCACCACTCCCTCCAGGAAAATTGGAGCCCTGCTATTTCAGGCCACGACTGGCCTAGTTTCTAACAGCTCAGCTCCACAGCCAAAGAGCACATCATCGAACAGGCGCTAAACATTCGTGGCTCACAGAGGACACCAGCGAAGATTTTGCTGCCAGGAGCTACTTGCAATTCACGCAGAGGCCCTGCCGCAGCAGTGGCATCTCCGTGAAAGTCTCAGCACGCCACGAAGAGAATACAAACTTGTGGTGTATATCAGAGTATTTGCAATTTAACTACAGGGTGGAGAAGGCAACTGAGGAGAGAATAAATTTGAGGGACAGGAGCTAGTATCTATATACCCGTCGAGGTCAGCTTGAATATCACATACACAAAACGGGACAGGCCCATCCTGCAAACTTCAGATTTCCTTCTGGTTCCATCCAAGCAGGTTAATCAGCTCACACATGGTATCTATTCCTCCAGGTGATAGTTTCCCCTGTTACTCTTAGCCTGTCAGCACACTATACGCAAACCACGCTACACAAAAACCATGCAAACACCGCATTTAACTAAGTAGCCGCCTAAAGTCTTCTCCCAAAGGCTCCAGAATTCTAGGATTAATTGCCATGGCAATGCTATTTACAACCGCCAACACCAGTTGCAAGGATGTTGCACAATTACAGAGAGATCTTATTGGTAACGGAGGCTTCTGCGGTCTTCTTTGTTGTCGATCGAGGACACGCGCCTGGGTCTGCCCCCGAGAAGCGGGAAATATCACTTCTTTGGGTCTCACACTCGGAGCAGAAGTGTTTTACATAATGTGAAAGGAGATATTTAATTCAGCAAAAACATACATGTGTGCACAGGGGAAGAGAGAAGAGTTTGTGACTTATTTGGCAGTTCAAAGCATCCCATTACCAGAATTTATTTTTGGGGGAAGGTCAGTAGTAGTCTGTGGTTTATGGTGACAGCGTTGAACAAAGCTGACCTGCAGGAACGTGTCTGCAGGTCTCCACATGGTGCACATGAAGACGCTCCTCCATCACAAGATAATAACTGGAAGAGATCTTTCATCAAGGCTAAAAGATCAAAAAGTGATTCAGATTTCTCCGTTCCTCTCTCCGTATGTCTACTAAGCTTTTAAGTTCTACATACTCTTCCTTGTGTGCTCTTATTTCTTCCACCAAAAGAACAGACTCTTAATCTGATGTTTGTCTCTAAAAGGCAGCATGGAAGCCTTGATTCTCCATTGACACACAATAAAATAAAGGCATTCAAGGTTTCTGATTGCTCAGTGGAAAGGTGAGGCTTTGGCGTCTCTGCCTTCCATCAGTGTAAGATGTGGTGTCAGACAGATAAAAAGCCAACGGAGCTTTAACCAAGAAATCTGAGCGTTAACGTCAAACTTTGTACATATCCTGACTTTCAACATGCATTTTAAACGCTCTCTTTTCCATCTGGTCAAAATCCTTTGGAGGAAAAGAAGTTCCCGGGTGAAAGGATCCTCCCTCTCCCCAAGAGTTATATCAAGTCCTCATAGGAGCCAGGTTTCTCCACAAGGTGCAAGTTGCAAAAGAAAGCATCCAAGTGAGCTGACATACACTAAACCTGCTAATTGGCCTCAAGCCTTAAAGAATACAATTGACCGTAAATTTGCAAAGACCAAGAGATAAAGCAGGGACAGGGAGTTTAATTACTTGGCAGTAATTAAAAGCTCTTTGAAAATGGTATTAAATCCACTGCTGTGGGATACATCCAAGGAATTATCTTTCGTTAGACTTATTAAGCATTTTCAACAAGAAAAAAAAAAGATCAACTGTCAGCATATTTTAATTCTGCCTAGTCCTTACACTCTTAGTTAACAAGAAGGAGAACTGCTCTAGAGTGTACTGCGATATCCTGAGGAAAACCCACTGCTGGCCACTCTAAAATAGCCTTTGCTTTCTGCCCTAGTTGGACTGCATCCAGCCTTGCCTGCTCGCCCAGAGCCACACACAGAAGGCAGAACTGCTGCTTGCAAGTGAGCAAGGACGGAGAGAAAACCAGGAGTCCTCTGCGCCAGCGAAGCCAAGTGCTGAACCAAGGGGCCCCTCACGACATCAACAGCGAAGGGCACTGAAACCCATGTTAATAGTAAGGGCATACCTGGGTGGCACCAGTTCAGAGCACTTTCAGGGAACAGATCAAAGATCGTGCTTTACACTCTGGATTCCGAGTGACTGCTTCAATCTTTCACTATTTATGTCTTATTCCCCATCCTGGACAGGGTAGGAAGTAACTTTTCAGTGTTTCTTTACAGCAGATAGGAAAGTGGGAAGGAGCACTAGAGGGTTCGGCATCTGCTCCACAGAAGCTGCTGGGAATGAGTAGGAAAGACAGCGAGAGCAGAAACATGTTTAGATCGCAGCTGCTGGCATCCACTCGCCACCTCGGGATCTGGTAGAATACAATAAGGCCAGTTTGGTGAAGATAGCGGTGAACAGTGAAAAGTAGGCAGCGCTTGTAGTCAACTTCCGTGAATTTCCACTCACTGCTGTCCAGAAGCAAGGCCAAATCCTTTAATAAAGACTGATCCCCAGAATGCGAAGGAATCAGTTAAGGAATAAGCTGTTAAAAAGCTTAGCAGGAGATGGCATAAGAAGCCTCATGCAATTAAACTCCACACTGTGGTACGTGCTTGCCAATTAATCTGATCACGTCAGCGAGGCTTTGAGCTATATTCTTCTCCTTTAAATTTGTATGCTCTGAGGCTATGTTTTGTCATTTTCTGGGCTCCGTGACGAGTGCGTTCAACGCATAGCCTGGGACTGCATTTTCTTCTTAAGAAAGATTTTAGGGTCATCCATCTCCCCGTGTGAAATCCCCTTCAACTGCTCTCCCCCAACAGGTACCATATTGACAGAACAGAAGATGAAAGCTGTCCTGCTTCCCCAGCAGGCAAGAATGAGATGGGAAGCAACACCACCGGTTCTTCGTAAGCTAAGCACATACCCTAAAGCTTCGAGCTCTAGAATCAATGGGATCACCTTCCACAGACCATTAACGGCTCCTGAACACAAATGCATCTGGACCCGCCGGCGGCGCTGGGCAGCCGGTGCTGTTGTGTGCGGGCAGCTGTCACCTACGACGTTTCTAAAGGCCAAAGCTGAGCTTATAACAACTGGTTTAGTTGCAACCAAACCAACGACCACACCTGTTTGCTCCTACTCCTGCATCCTCTGTTACTAAACAAGGCCCATGTAGCAGCATTACTTTATACAGACACAGTGCAAGGAGCTTTTCGGATCTTCAAGCAAACTACGAACAGCTAAGCAGGCCCAGATGTGTCCTTCAACAGCAAGGGCAGATGAGCAACACTCCCCCACATTTGCCCTGTAATTCAAGTCCATTGTAATTTCAGCCTCGGCTGAAGTGTTGTGCTCTAATTCACTGCACAAATTTAGAAACAAGGGTCTTTAGCTGGAATACTCAGCGCCTCTGCAGGCTGAGCACAGAGGGGTGAGTAGCACATACATGCCAGTGGAGTACATTTACTTTCTGCCCGAGAATAATCCCTGGCCCCCCAGGGAACAGAGTTAATTCCAGCTCTACTGCATTCTCTCCTAGCCCCTCCTGAGGGCCAGAAGAGGGAGAGACAGGCTGCGTAGTTAGGACTGATCTGTGCCCAAGGCTGGGGAGTTTCTCATGGGTGTTTCTTGTTACCCTTTAATTAAAGGAGAGATGTGGATCTTGCCCAGCACACCAACATCTGTAAAATCCCCTCCTGGAAGTCAATGGGTGTTCAATCAATCAATGTTGCACAGTCACCACTGAACAGTCTTTCTTACCTGGACGGGCTAGGAGAACTGCTGTATGGGGGTGAAGGAGATGGTGTCCTTCCCTGGCTTTCCAAGCCTGCTGAAGTCACCAGAGAACTCCTGAAGAAAGAACCCAGCTGTTAGAGCCTGGGAACCAACGCTGCTCCCCCCTACAAAGCACCGTGACAGAGCTGTGTCTGCCCAGCACCCTCCGTTGAGTCTAGGCGTAGGAGCCCTGGGGACTGCCACGCTGCCCCACGTACACTCTGGTAATTCAGGTGCCACATGCTGCTGATCAAACTGAAAATGGTCAGAACCAGGCAGGCGACAGTTATCCCTGTAGCAAAAGTTAAATCAGCAACATCTTCCCTCCCATCCACCAGACCCCAAAAGTCCCTAATGCACAGCACGCTCCAGTGGCTAAACTATTTCAGCTGCCTTGGTGGTCTTACCCACTGTACATCAGGCTGTCTTGGATTGGTTTCCCTCCTGCAGCCTCAGCAGTTAAATCACCTGAGGAACAAGGAAGTGCAGAAACAGATTAATTAGAGATCATTTTCTTAAAAATCTTTATATATTCCGAGCAACTGAGATTTTGGGTAGAATTTCCTGCTCCTCCAAGACCTGCTGAGTTGCTTCTGAAGTCAGCGGTTTGCAAAATATATGTGGGCTGAAGCTGATGTGGATGCTGCTGATCCTTATACCCTGAAGTTTTGGAAAACTTAGGCTGAAAGGAAGTCCTTTTGGAAGGGGGCCAAAACCTGACAGAATCGTTTGGGGCAATAGGTATATGCCCACTCGGTGCAAGCAATTAGCTGCTGTGTAAAAAGACGGTGGCATATGTTTCACGTAGGGCTTTGAAATATCCGTGTCCTAAGTGGCAAAAATCCAGGGCAGCCAAATGAGCTGGCAGCTGGATAGACAACACAGGGGAGTTTGTGCCTTTGCCCAAACATCTGAGCACTGCAAACATGACTAGCACCAGACAAGCGTATACTGGTCCCATCACTGTTCCCAGGAAAAATACAAGCAACACTGAGCTCTTCCTTATCATAAGGATTGCACAGCAGAGACCTTTCACAGATTCCAGTTCTGCCCCTCCAAATTCCTGTTTTAATACAAGTAGTGCAACCGTGAAAGGAGGAATTCACAGCATTTATCACCGAGTCCCAACTCGGCAAAGCATCATACACACGGTCAAGGTTGAACAATATCCTTCTGCTGGTGAAGTAAGGACTCGTGCACGGGCATGCTTAGGCATGTGGCTGAACTGGGGCCCTGGCCTCTATGTACATATATATTTTCAAGCAATTCCTATCAAAGTATGAACACACAGAGGTGTTAAAATGAAATTCAAGATGTTTGAAGAAAAATCCAACGTATTTTAGTTTTTCTCAGGGATTTTTTCAAGTGTAAAATCCAGCTTGCTAGCTGAAATCCTGTCTTGGACTGTGATGCTGAGTGAAACCGAAGACGGGATGACATGGGAACAGCTTCTGTGAGAAAGACATTTCCCTGTGAGCCTACTTATCTTCTTTTCCAGTTGGATTTCCAGGTTCAATCTCTTATTGAGGTTGCCGAGTAATCTTTACTCTCAAATCCTATCTTTGAAGGTAATTACAAAATGTCCTACGAAACGAGCCAGTGAGACAGATGTCTCTTCCAGCTCGAGAACAAAAACATTCCTGTTATTCAGTCAAAACAGAGAGGTTTAATTGCTGTTTCAACTTTCTAGTAACTATCCTTGACATCCGCATCCCCCTCTGCTTAGAACATCTGCATTTCCAGAAACCACTTACTTGAGAAGTGTGCTGGGACCATGACGAAGTCATCTGTGTCACAGGATGAATTCTTACTGCTGCTTCCAGCAGAGTCCTTCGATCCATGCAGAAAGCCGGGGGAATCCTGGGTAGGAGATGCCAGCGCCTTCTCCTGCAGCTGCTGCTGCATCTCTCCAAGGGACTGCTAATTCAAGAAGAAAACAAACACTGGCTTCAGCACAGCTACCTCATCATTCTGCTTGATCCTTTGAAATGCGTTGTACAAGGCTACAAACAGCATTTTGCTGATAAACCAGGGCTGATGGTTTGCCAGAAGCAGCTGTTTATTTCATTGAAAAGGAACAGCCTTTTATGTCCATGTCAGAACAGCGCATCTTTTCCTACACAAAACACACTACCAGCATGTCTGATGCTCCCCAGATAAGAAAAATTCACTTGAGGTATTGCATCCCTCTGCTAAGGCTTTCTGGATCAACCACGCGTTTTCTACCAACTCCATTTAGTACGGCTGTGAAACAGAGAAGAGCTTTCAGAGAGAGTTTTGGTTGTTCTCTTGGGTTATGGGGTTTGGTTTTGTTTTTAAACATTAAACATCTGGTCTCTACTTGCGCTTCTGCAGTAAGCGGCACTCGGGAACATGTACATAAGTGTCCCTGCACTTTCAGGACAACCCTGTTTTGCTGTGGCGCTGACAAGGAGTTAAAGAAAGGCCTGAAGGAGGCTAAGCATTCAATAGGTGAACACCTCGCAGCCATCAGAGGCAGGACAGACCCTAGAAAGTCCCATTTTTCTGCTTCCTTCAGCCAAATGATGAATAGCCCCACAATCCTCATGTTCTGCAGACAGACGGAAGAGGCTGGATGGTTTAAGAAAGCTTTAAGACAGCTGAACTGCCCACAGAGCAGATCACAATCTTTATCCTAATGCATTTTTAGGCTGACAAAGACTTGAATCAGCTTTCACTTGGACGCTGTTAAGACGTTGTTCACCCTCCAAAGACTCTCCTGCTGTACGAGTGGGGACTCTCTCCCACTGTACATGCAGCACGTACAAGCGGAAGGCATTTTCCAGCTGTCAAAGCTGTCTCTTTTCCACCCAACCTGCTAGCTCTGCCCTGCAGACGTGGCGTTTCTCACACGCTGGGCCAGCACACCTCCACCAGCAAAACGTCAAAATGCAGAGTGGGACCAGTGCAGTACACTTCTGACATGGGACCCTCTCCTGGTCTGGCAGTGAGGCTGTACCATCCCCGAGCTTCCCAAACCAGGACTGCTCAGGGGGGAGAGCCTGTTTTTCACACCATCTACCCAATTCCTGGAGTCTAACGGTCAGTAAGGCCTCAGCCAACAACCCTCTACTTGGGGCTGCAGGGGTAAGCAGCTCTCGGGGATGCAGTTATGTGACTTTCAGAGGACAGCAGACCTCTCCTTTCTGTCCAGCCCACATCATGAGCGCCTACATCAACTTCAGATAGTGCCTCTCAGCCTTTCCCACACCAGGTTGAGACACCTCGGCCCAGGGAAACTCAGAGAACAAAGCAAAAAAGCAGTAATGCCAGGGAGGGAAAAATTCAATCCTTCTCCCTTCCCCTACCCATCACACCACCAGCATTGCTGAGTTCAAAGTCAAAAGGCAGCTTTCCCCAAGAGCCTCCAAAAACAAGCTTTCAGTTCGGTGAGCTGGAGGAATGTCAGTTCACTGGCCGGTTAATATTCTGCCCTCCAGAAAAGTTTTCATCATTTCAGGTAACCAGAGAGAAGCCCTGTCAGTTCAGATCAGCTCTCACAAGACCACGGGACTGTGGCAGGTCTGGTCTGAGCAAACAGCTTTGCTGAATGTCCCTCTGTGGTGCCTGGGAACGCCGGTCAGAGAGGAGCAGGGTCACCTTACAAAGAAGGGTAGATACGCCGTCAAGCTGCAGAGACTTTGTGTGAGAACAGGGAACTTGCAGCCAAGTAAGCAGTGCTATACCCTCAATTAGTGACTGCTTTTTGGTTCCAAGGAGCTTTCCGTCTCTGCCAAGCCGTCATTAATCCCAACTCCTTTCATAAAGGCTTTTCATATAATAGGCAATGGCAAACTGAAATATTTCTTGTGGAGAGAAAGACAACCTTCAGGATCCAAACTCTAAACAGACTGGAGAAGACACTGAACCAAACCCAAGGCGGTTGGTGACTTGCACCAGAAGACAGCAGAAGCAGAGACCTTGTTTCCAAGAAGCAAGCAGGGAGGCTGTTAACACAAGCAGCGCATCCTCCGAGCTGTACTTACGGGAGGCGATGCCAGGTGGGAAGTAGAAGAGCTGCTGGAGGAACTACCGGAGCCTGAACTGGGATAAGAAGGCATTGGCACGGAAGCAGCTGAAAACAGCAAAGGACAAAACCAAAAGAAGTTGTCAGACTCAGACCAATCAATAATAAAAGGTCTTTTTCATCTTTTCCCATCAGGTTTATCTCATGTACCATCATGTATCTCATGTATCAGATGTGGCCAATTAAAGGAGAACAAAAGAAAAATTAGCATTCTGTTCAGTTATATGATTCACATCCACCCACTCCTCCGCGCACTATTTCACAGTTACAACTCTTGGGGGGGAGGTCTCAGAACATCTGACCAAGGCCAGGCGTCCACTCGACAGCTGACCTACACAGGTAGCAAGATGGTTTCTGCCCTAAAGAGCCTCCAAAGCATCCTTGCAAATGAAGGCAAAGCTAAACAGAGAAGTGGACTGAGATACTCATGCCAGGGGCCGAGGTGAGAAGCTAGACCATACCCTTACAAGTTTCTTCTTCATCAGACCTTGTGGCTTAGCACACATACATCAGATGTTGGGAGGTCTGTGCTAAGTTAAACACATGCCTGCTCAAGCCCTATGCGCTTGCTGCCCAGTCACTTGGGCATCCCAGGCCACACGCTATAAAAAAAAACCCTACAGAATTAATCATTCCACAAAGAAATAGTTCATACCTCAACACGTTCTCCCTCGTTCACTTCTGCAAGTTAAAGAGGTTTTGCTTATTTAATCTCTTTGTACAGAAATTGTTCCACAGCACAGGCTACTCTTGCATCCCTTCCTTCTATGTTTTATTGTTCAATATCAATTCTATGATTCTACGATTCTATATCAGAACTGCCCGTTTCATTCCCTTCATTGTTGAACTGGCTTTTGTAACTCTCACAGGGGCATAAAGCTCACACCGAAAGGACTAGTTAGCATTGGCCTTGAGGCAGAAAAGATGATTAAGGTATCACAGGAGAAAAGAATATTGAATATTTAACTCCAATGACTTATGCAACTGAGGTTCAGTAAATAACTTAGAAGAGCTCAGCTCAGCCCAGCCGAGGAGGCAGACGAGTCAAAGGTAACACTGGCTCTTTAACAGACTTTGAAGTGTTCAGTGGCTCAAATTCCCCAGTCCACCCGCACGAGACCGAACAGTGCAGAAGTCGCAGAAGCGTCCCAACGTCCCCACCTGAAGGCAGCTTAAATCCCATTTTACTCTGCAACCATTTTGGTATTTGAATGACTTAAGATAGAGATCAGCAGCAACGCTTAAGTGAGGAAAGGAACACTTTGCTTCCCTTCCATTGTGCTGGCAGAGAATTAGCACCTTGTATCAGATTTCTACCTTCACAGGATCTGTGCTAATGACTCCATACTTCATACAGGGAAGGTTAATAACACCTAGAAGAAGAACACTTCTGTTTGAAGTAAAAACTACCTCTGCCATTAATGACGTTAGATACTGCAAAGCACTCACTCTATTCAACCGGCTAGAAAAATAAAAGTACATCTCTCTGCAATTAACTATTGAAATAGTGTTCTAGTGATAAAAGAATGGGAAAATACGCCTTTTAAGACTTTTAAGAAGTCTTTCCATGTAGCCTATCAAAGAAGGTTGAAGGACGACTGGACCAGTGTCTCCCAGCTCAAAGAGAGCCATCACTTAGATGCTGAATTCCTCAGCCTGACAGAGATGTAGCAACATCCAACAACAGGAAAACGAAGCCAAAGCAGCGTGGACGTAAAACATGCGTTTTAACGTAAGTAATCAACCACTGTAACAGTTTAACCAGGGTCATAGTGATCTCCTCCACCCTTTGCTAACGTTAACAAAACCAAATGTTTTTCTAAAGAGGTTAAGTTATACTGCAAATAGGGATTGATTCAGCAGAGTCCCGGGGCTTGTGCAATAGGAAGCCATAGCGGGACGGCTGCGTGGGGCCGGCGTGCCCTGACACACGGACACGCAGATGCCTTCCCCTCTTGTGTTGGACCCTGCTGGCAGTGTTCATTCTGCCAGCATTTTGAGGGTTAGGTCCATAATGAAATAAATCTTTCCAAAGCTTTGCGAGATGCTACTTTTTAGCCTCTGCATCTATTCTACGCTTGATTTTTGGGCCCTTGGTGGACTGTGCTGTTAAAAGGCACTGCCCTGGCTCTGGTAAAGGAACAGGGGCCACGGCACCCTGACGATGGGTATTCTGGGAGCCTGGTCAGGGGCTTGGCACGAGAGCTGCACCACCCACACCCCACACGCTCTGCCAGCACAGCTGGTTCCCACTCCCCACGCTCAGGGAACACACACGGAGGTCTGAGAACTTGCCTGTAAAATGGAGAGCTCTGTCCTGCCTCTACCACGCTGCTTTTGATCTCCGCGATCTTCCCACAGAGCCTGCAGAGCAATCCCTACCACCTTCCCTATATATTTAATACCAGAAATCTGAGAGGGGGGGAAAAAGCCTCCCCATTTTCATCCTGCCCACTGTTACAGAACAATTCACCCTTGTACAGACAGACCTTCCTGCTATGGAAAGGCACTTTTAAGAAAAGGTAACAACTTCTGAACTGTACCCACACATGCCTGCTGCAAGACTTACATCACCGTTCATTTTTCCTGGAATTAGTATTTTTGTTAAAGTCATTTCAGTTCTCCCTCAAGGTCCCCTCCGCTCTATTTTGGTTCTGTGTTTATTACTGATTTAAACCTGGCTGGAATTGAGGCTTTTCTATTTTTGTCTATTTGCTTTGGACAGCTTTCCATTAATCTAGGAAGGCAAGCAGGCAGACTTTGCCACTATCATCTGAAACTCAAGTTAAAACTCTATCTGCACGAAGCACACCTTTAGACACAGCCTCTATTAATCCCTGTTCTTATTTAAAACCCTGTAAACTCCCCAAATTCACACTGTAATGCTGTGAGGTCCAACTCAAAAGGTCCCGACACTAAAAACAGACTTTCATGCATGTAGAACCACAAGGTTTGGCTCTGACAAACCCTCTCTGACCGCGATATCCCTGTTGGTGCATTTTCCAGCGTCAGCCACGTAGGACAGCTTGAAAGCAAGATGCTTGCTTCCATCTCCTCCACACACCCAGGCACTCCCAGTTTAAAATTAAAAAGGGCGCAAACACTTGGCTCATCATGTTTTCAGCTCAAGTCTGAATGCGGGGAATGTTAACATGAATTGTAGGCCCCCACCCAAATCCAAAAATTGCTGGATTGTAATTGTAATGTAAATAAGTCTGTTTTCATAATTGTCCTCTCCAACTTGTTCCAGCAACAAAGCAGTCATCCCGTACGTTGCGTAACCAGCGCCAACTGGTTTCAAAATGGGAGAGCTGGGAGCCCATAAAGGCAAGCCTCTGCTCCAGCCGTGTGGATCTTGATACTGGATCCTACACCTGCAAAAATCACTGCTGACAAGTCATCCTACCAGGGGCTCGGCTGTCCTAAAAATATCTGAGCCTCAAGCTTTATATAAAAGCTTTATTTGGAATCTGAGTTTTACACACACTGGAGAGAGGCATTTTTGTGATTATCTGGATTCAATCAAAACCAGTCATCGAAAAGTTACTTAATTGCAGTCTCTGACAAGGCAATAGTTTGAGTGCAAAAACTAAAAAGACTTGCCTGAAGAATAAGCTGCTTTTTTGAGTTAAAAAAAATTTACACCGTTAAAATCTTTCATATGCAGAAGTCATGGTGATTTTTTGCTAGTTTCTGCCCGAGCATTTTATGTGCAATAAGATCATAAAGATGGTAAAAGTCAAGTTAAGCCTGACAGATACCCCAGACACTGAAGCACCCGTACACTTCTGAACCATAACCACTCACATTTCATGCTCTCTCAACTCAGAGTAAAGGAGGTACCAGCTTACCATTCATTAAAGGCAGGAGCAAAGAAAAAAAAACCTGCAAAATACTCTGCACGGGTACCAATTACAATGTGTTTACTGAGAGAAGACTTGCACAAGCGTCTAATTATGCCTTCTCATGCGTCGTTCCTGCAACACACTGCCCCATACCATACGCTGATCAGACCTGGCTACAGACAGACGACATTCTGACTAGACATAGTATTTTAAAGACTTTATTAATATAAATCTTTACACATCTAAAGTACACGCTTAGTCACAGGTATAAAACCCCATAATGTAAAATAAAATATAAACAAAACAAAAAAATAAAGTGCAGGTTTTAGTTACCAAAGCCTGGAGCCACTCTCCAGGCTAAAGCCTGCGGCAAACCTTGCGGTACGCCCTGGCTGGCAGCAGACTGAGGTCCTCGCTTCACTAGAGGAGTGAGACGAGAGGAGGGACACGAGAACAACCACCCCCCAAAACCGCAGTGGAGAGGATGAGCTTGTCAGAAATGACGTATTTGAAGATTTTTTTGACAGAAATGTTGATTTTGCTGAAGTGTCTTGAAAAGCATGCAAATTTATTTAAATGAGGGGGACCCCCCCACCTTAGCAACTTGAAAATTATCCACTTAAAGAATTATCCACATTTGAGGATTCCCCAATCTTCCAGAATTCCAAAATTATGTTATATTAAAAAAAATTCTTCACAATTCCATGAGATGGTGTACTAACACATATCCACACAGCATGAACAGCCGATGGCTCCCACATTGATTTTTAATCGTTGTGTGACCAGATCTGGACCAGCCTTGACAGGGTTCAGGAGCCCAGGTGACGTGCTCGGCTCTGCCATGCTGGTGGCAGCTCTCCCATTCTGCCCTCGCCACCTGAGGGCAGATTTGCCTGCAGGGGTACGGAGACCACCACGCTCTCCTCAGGCTGCAAAATGTTCTCATACGGAAAGGAAGGGTCTCACCTTAAAATCGGTTTGGGACCTAAAGGGATGCACGGTTGCCTGCACCTGCGCTGCAGATGCATCTGAACTGGAAGGTCCTTTGGGCAAAGGCTGCACCGCGGGTCCCTGAGCTTAGCTGAGGTCTCGGTGCGTTCATCACGCAACAGCTGCTACTCCAAAACACAGATGCTGTTACAGATCATCCAACAAACTCTCCTAAGAGAAACTTGCACACTCAAATGTGAACGACTTAGTCCTGCTCCCACCGAAGTCAGCGGTAGCCCAATTATCAGCTCCCAAGGAGAACAAAAACACGAGGGCACACTGTTCCTCCCCCCAGTTCTCCAATTCAGTCTGAGCACGACCATCATGATTCAGATGCAGCCCTATCTCTTCCCCTCTTTGATACCTCCTATGCTCATGATGCTGAGCCACATGTTGACATGAAGCAGCACAATAAACTTTTGGACTCATCTTGGTTCTGCACGCATAGCCAGGGGAGTTAGTCCCTGAGCACCTGCAGCCTAAGTCATCTCCTTCAGCTAAAACCGTGCAAATGTTAAGCACGCTACCATGTTAAGCAGCTTTCCGTACATCTTGGGTGAGTTTTTCTTATTGAGATCACCATAACCCGGACCTTTGCCAACACACTGGCTCTCCTCACCTATTCAGAAACCAAAAGGACCACCATTCCCACGTGCGGCCTTTCCCATCCAGGCTCTTCACTGCGCTTCCCAGAGGCCTTCATCCATCACTGCCATCTGGCAGTAGCAGAGACCTCCACAGCAGACTACAAGAACCATCTTCTCCACTAGCAGATTTCCGTGCACAAAAAGTTGAAGACCTCCAGCAATGAGGAGCTATTTCTCCCATCATCTTTTCAATACCAGTAGTGGTCTCTCCTGCCTGGAGAGGACTCCAGGCTGTCGACATGTGCCCAGAGGTGAGGACC
Organism: Balaeniceps rex; assembly: GCA_013401315.1. Lineage (NCBI taxonomy): Eukaryota > Metazoa > Chordata > Aves > Pelecaniformes > Balaenicipitidae > Balaeniceps > Balaeniceps rex. The sequence continues at coordinate 61,488 of VYZW01047687.1, forward strand.
AGCAGGGCAGCAGAGAGGTCTGGAGTTCGTATAGTCCGTACCTGCCTGTAAAGGTGCTCTTTTTATTGGGCCTTGACCCCACACCATTAGCTTTGGTGCAGCTGGGGGCAAAGGCTGAGCTACAATCCCCTGCTCATAACGGTGCCTCTGGTTTCCGCACAGCAAATGCACAGAAGATGGAAACTGCGGCCAAGCCAGAAGAACCCTCTCCTGTTCGCTGGGGGTTTTCTGTTCCCCTGGCCAATGAAGCAACGGAACTGCCGGAGGTAAGAGATGAGCTGGCGGGCATGCAAGAACGTCCCGAGGGAGTCCTCCTCTGCCCACTGGGGGATCAGAGTTTGGAGGGCTTTTCCCACACGGCAGTGGTGCCAAGAGCTGAGCTGGCTTAGGAGCAGTCCTGCGCAGGCAGAGTCCTCTCCTGCCTGCAGAGCAGAGCTGCTTCACAGGACTCGCCCTGCATCTTGCTGGTGCAGATGGCGACAGGGGCCTGGCTGGCTTGCAAGCTCCCCTAAACCAGAAGCATCTTTTCTTGCCCGCAGGACGGTCACCTAAGTACACAGTTAAAATCTGTATCAGGAACAGCTGAGAAGTCCTGCTCTGGAACCAGGAAAGCAAGAGGCTGTCAGGAGCGAGGTGGACATCGGCCAAGGGGCGTCCACCCATGGCATACATCCAAGAGGGGCTCCATGTTCAGAAAGCATTGGACATGCTTCCTCCAAAACTTCCAGCCCTTGCGTTGGGCACGCCAAATCAGTCACCGATGAAAATTCTTGGCTCTATCATTGACTGAGGAGATTAAAGGCCCAGGAGGATCCTTCCAGAAGACGACAGCCATACACAATTCCACTAAAACAAGTCTCTTGGCCAGAGGACTATCATACCCCATACACTAGAAGCAATTCTGAATTGTTTTCCACTGAAAACCAACCTCTGAATCTTAGTACGCATAGTTGGAAATTTTCAAAAGTTTTGAGTCAAAAGAGGAAAGAACGAACTTTCAATGGAAATCTGTCTTTGTTTTGGCCAGTTCTCACAGAGCACCCAAATTTAACCCTTCTAAAACAAGATATATCAAGAATTTAGAGGTAAATGCTGAAACAAGATTTGGTAACCAGAGCATGCCATTTGGCACAGCCAACCTAAGGTGGCACCTGGCAAGCAGGGACAGGAGTGCCAGTTTCCACCACTCACTATCCTGAACTGTCCTACAGATGTGGATGAAAAGCAAGATCACGCTGCATAATCCTGTTTACCTACAAGCATCCCCACTGGCCAAGCACTTCATACAAAGCAGCTGAATATATCACAAAGCTACATTTACTTCTACTTTAGGTTTCTAAATAGCCTCCTAATCATCCCTTTGAAGATAACTCAGCAAAATCAAATACATTTTGATGGCAAAATCTGGGCATGACACAGTGACAAACGCTGAATCCCTGCCTAAATAACTCAGAAAACATAAAGCAGTCTTTTTTCTTTCCTTTTGAACTAGCAGCAAAGGAAGTCATGCCATGGTTCAGAAAGACTTATAATCAAAAATGCAACACTTACATTTTTTCATAGAGGCACTTGCATCCAAGAACGGGTGATGGAAAAATTCATCTGAAAAAAAAAAAATCAAGAACAATGACTCAGTGAAAGGAAATGACGGTAAGAAGTTTACAATTCAGTTAAAGCATAGCAAGTTACAGTATTTTACAGTGGTTTTTCCATGCAATCTAGTCAACCATGGAAGCTGACTGCGGTTGCATATAGTACTGGTCAAGAATGCAGACTGGGGGACTGGATGCAGGACCTACTCCCAAAAAAAAGATGGGAAGTTATTTGGATCCAGGGATTGCTATGTAAGTATGGAGGAGGAGGGGGAGAAAACAAAGCCCAAAAACTAAACCAACAAAACAGTGGCTCCTCTGCTACCAGCCACCTCCGCAAAATCAGCTTGGGCAATTACATGAATGAAGAAAGGGAGGAAAAAAAAAAAAAGAAATCTTTTCCAAGAACACGGCCAAAGGACATGAGGAGTTGTACCTTGGGACTCACCACCAGTACTAATAGATTTCTCCTTCCCCACAGGACATTAAAGAACTTAGTAAGGTTTTGCTGCAAGCTACAACCCTGGGCTGCCAGGGAGAATACATTAAATTAATTGTTAATGCTCCTCCGTCTTGCAACAGCTCTTACACTTGTAGGAACGGGAGTCAATTATCGAGGGCCAGATAGCGCGACTACGTCGAGACCTGGCACGGCCACGACTGTGCATGCACATGAAAAGTTTCTATCAGCAAGACGGGAGAAATCCTAAGGCACAAAGTAGCACTAAGAGACAAAGTCCCTGGCTTATCGGGATGGTAAGTCACCCTCGTCGCAGGGATCCAGGGGAGCTGTATTTATCACACCGCGCTGCCGTTCATTGCACAGAAGAGGAATGATGGACACAGGGCCTTCCACTGAATGATCTTCCATCACACACAGACCCAAACCCATCGTGCACTGAAGGCAGAAATGCATTTTCTAAAAGGCCACCACTACAGCCCAGAACCCCCTTCTTTTCACACCAGACACAACTGCTGCTTTCCTCACTCATTACGGGAGGATATTCTACAGATCCAGGCCAAGAAAAGCTTCTGTCTTGGCTTGCTGGAGACCTTTTCCACGTTTGCCTGTCCTCACAAGTAGCCACCCTTCCCGACTCCTCCATCTCTGATCCACTGCAGCTCTACGCCGAGTCCTCTCCTATCACAATCAGCAACACAGCCTTTCCGGAGCCTTAGTCATGGACCAACACTGATTATTTGGCTAGCTGCAGGCAGTTCAACTTGTTTTCCCAGCATGGATTTCCTGTTGCAACACCCAACATTTACAAACTTCTGCTTTCTGTAAACAGCTCCTCTTTGGCCAGTGAGCTTTCCAGAAAGTAGCAACTGGGTTTTTTGTTTGTCTGCTTTTTAAACTTAAACAATCCCTCTCTCCCCAGCCCCTCCTTGCCACTGCCGTGCCAGGGTCCTGCGGCCAGAGTGCACTGGTCTGGAGCTCAGCACAACAGAAGTGATGGAAATCTCTGGCAGGAAAAGCTGGAATCTCACCAATTAGATCGGCTGTGGATGGAGAACATCCCTATCCTGCCGGGAACTGCTCAGCTGCTGGAGTTTCCTGCTTCTTCTTCAGCCTGCTCCTCTAGAGGGTACCATCCCTCAGCTGAGCTGATTCAACTGATGGGGTGGAAATGACCATTTCTTTCACTTTTCCCCCTCCTCCCTCCAAACTGCTCATTAGTTGTGCTTGCAAAGCAAAATTTAACCACCCTGCTTGCAATCATCAGCAGAAAACCTGCAACTTGAAACCCTCCTGGCTTTCCTCTAGATAATCTTGAGATCGCAAAGCCCAACAGTTCCTGGTAGAAGAGCAGCTGAGACACACAAGAAGTAACTGAAGTTTCAAGCTTATGTGTTGCTGTTGTGTGAACTCTGGGGGAGCTCCGCGGAGGGCACCGCGCTCATCTCCAGGTGGACTACAGAGGGCCTGAGGGAACGAGGAGCAGCAGGACACCCCGCTCCTCTGGGGAGGGTGGCTCAGGAATCATCCCTGACCCAGCCGCACACGTGAATCTTCACCTTACAGAGCACAGGAGGGTAAAGAAACAGTGGACAAAGGCGCCGACCATCAGCCAAAGTAGACTTTTTATAAACAGTGTAGGTGAAGAGAGCAGCCTACAGTTAGTTAGCCAGCAGGAGGACAAAGCACCTATCTACTGGGAGGCATCTAAGGTAAGGGGGAGATCTGCCTCGGACAGGATCTTGAGCCATGGGACATAAACTGTGCACAGCTGGCCACAAACAGCAGCTGAAAACAGGACAATAGTTGGGCACAGGGAAGCGCTCTCATTTCAGTATTCCTGCTATTTTGGCAAGGGGCATCATCTGGAGGTCTCCTGAGCTGACATTAAGGAAAGGAACAAGGGTCCATTCAGCTGGTGTAGTCTCCTAGCCCTCAGGAACATAGAGGAGCTGAAGACTGAGCACCAGCAGACAGCAGGGAAAGGAAAACAGTTGTGTCACAAGCAGGGAGGAAGCTCGGATGCTTCGGCAGAGAGCCGGAGGAGAGGAGGCAGAGGTGGGCGAGACCAAGAATACAACTGGGTGCCGAGGAAGTGCACTGGTCTAAATAAATGATGGCTCTGGTACTTGCTTTCTCTCAACTGACAGGAGATATTAGAATATGGCATGGGATGCCACACAGCCACTGAGATCTACCTTCTATAAAGCACAAGGAATATCTCACATATAGGCTTCTGTACAGAATACATTCACAAACCCACCCTGAGAAACAACTACCTCTTACAAGGACATACTAATTTGTAGAGAAAAGGATCCCACATGTGATTAAGGGCAGGCAACGATCTCAGTGCAGCAAGATGTGCTGTAACTGTTGTCCTGAGTGAAATCAAAGTATATTATCTCAAATTTCCAAGTGTTAGACACTGACTCATGCAGTCTACTCCCAAGAGGTACAAAACCAGCTTATAGGGGGGCTAAAAAGGTTTACCAGGCTCAATTTCTGACAGCAGGGCAATGGGAACCTCAAAGATATTTTCTTTTGAAATGCACAGCAGCATGATAGAAGAGGTAGAGATCCACAGCCCAGATAGAAGATCTGCAGCAAATAATACTGAGAGGTCCTTATATCCGAGTCAGCCTGTCAGTAGCTTCAACAACTCCCTTTCCAAAGGCGTGTTTTCTCACTTCTGCACCCTAGTAATCAGTAGTCCTTTACATTCAGCACTGGAAATTATGATCAGCCTCAGTTAATCCACACGCTCGCTTCACCCACGTGACGCTGTCCCCAGAAAGGCTTTCCCAGTATCTCTAATCCAAACGAATAACAGAGGCTGCAAAACAATTTCTCTTCATCAACTAGCACATGCTGCTCAGCAGGAAACAATCCACCTGAGCAAATAAGCAACAAAAAACCAACAGAAAACCAACCCCCAAAAGACAGAAATATCAAACCCTTCTACCCCAAGCATGACTAAAAAGCAATATCCTGAAAACACACAGCAGCACACTATTTTCAGGTAAAAAAGGTGATGTCTGCGCAAAAAGCAGAAAGCTCTGTGACTTGCTGCGATACTGCCCACCTGATACGTAACACAAATCCACGGGCTTTGGCCCCGCAGCCTTGTTTCAGGAAAACCACTTGAACAGGCTTGCCCAGCACCAAACCTCATTCAAACACAGAGGCTGAGGGGCAAACTTACCCTTTCCACCAGCAGCGCTGGCCCATGGAAGCAAAGCTGCTCCCTGCTGTTCTCCTCTGCACTCAGAGGAGACCCACCACCAGGACCAACATCCTTGGCGACAGAGAGGATTCACATCCCGATTTTTACCTGAGACTGGTCTAGACTATCTTTGCCCAAGGGGAAGGGAGAGGCGGGGGGAAGAAAAAAAAAGAGCACAGAGTTGCCTGTAGATGACCTGGTCCTTTCAGGGGCTCTAGGAAAGGTTCCACCTCTGCCTGCTTCCCTCTAGAGCATGGCTTCACTAGAGGTTCTTCAGACCTTTTGGCTCAGCTAGACACATCTGGAAGAGGCTGCCAAACCCAGAACTGCCTGGCACATAATCATTGTTCCCAGTTTAGAAGGAATTAAGACATCAAAAAATTAAGACATCAAAAAAAAAAAGAAAAGAAAAAAGAAATCTTCATGCCAGCCAAGTCAGAAGACTGAGACACAGGTCTACAGGGAGAGCCAAGAGACTGCCTGCTTGAGCCCTGATGAGAACCAAGGCATCCTTCCACAGAAACCTGGAGAAGGAGTGAAGGGTCTGCAAGCAGCTATGGTCTCCCAGCTCGGATCACCGCAGACTCTGAGAAAGGGAGGGTATTGACTTAATCGTTCATTAAATGGGTGCAGCTTGCAGCTTTGGGAAGGAGCTATGACAGAGAAAACACAGATGCACAAGATACACGTTTCACCTGGTAGCATACTTAACAAAATAGAAGTTCAGAGAGATTATAGAAGCAGAGGCTAGGAGAGGGAATGCAAGTAAGAAACATTTGCTGAAGGCATGCCAAGTCTCTGGGTTTAAAAAACTGTATTGGAATCAGCACTGACCTTTCCAGCACATATACTAAAAAGCCCAAGACTACGCAATCTTCCAGGCACAGGCAAAACCCAGGTGTCTGGATGCTTCTCCTAGCACCAGCCAAAAGTATGGTGTTTTGTGCAATGCCATGGCACAAAAGATGACACAGACAGGCAGCAGAAGTAAAACTGGAAGGAGGTCTTACCAAAGTCCATGCGGTCCTTATGATTACGCTGCAAAAGGCCCAGCAGCAGCTGCCTCAGGTGGCTTGATGTCTCCCTGGGGATGCTAGGATTGAAAACAAAAGCAAAATAAGAGAGACTTGCAGTCTACTTAAACTGCTTTTACATATTCAGGAAGGCAACCTGCAAATGCAAACTTACTTTGTGCCTACTGGGCTAGGAACATAAGACAAGCTCGCTGGAGAGAAGCTGAACAGGAACATCTCTATTTGCATCTGTTTGGCTTTTACTCCCCATTGTCATTGTTAAGGCTACAGCTAATCTAGCTTTAGTGGCCTCTCCCATGAGCACCCCCAGATCCTCCCCTTCACAGTGGTGCCAATGTCAGCCCTCTGGTTCTCAGCTAAGTCCACTCAACACACAATATTTTGCACACGATAATAAAATCTCTTCTACCTGCTCTACTGGGAATAAGGAGGTCATTAAAATGAAGCAGTTACCAAGGGGAAGCTTCCAATTAAGACATTGGTGGTGAAACGTATCACCAATTACTACCATTTTATTAAGGCATTTCGTTGTCAATGCAGCTTATGTAAGACTAGCAGGTGACCTTTGTCTATTTGCTTCCTTGATATACAGCATTTATTAATCGAAGGCCACTGAGATGTGAGCAAATGCCACCTGAGCAAGCTAAAATTAATGCAGCTATTACCCCACTTTCCAGTATAGCTAGGAGTAAATACTCTTTTCAATGGCCATTGCCGCACGAAAGAGCTAGTAAATCACTGCGCTCTCCCTCACCCCACAAGCAGACGGGGGAGAGGCCAGGGCAGCTCTTCGCAACCCCAGTAGATTGCGAGAAGCAGGGAATAAATGAACGGATTAAGGCAGGGAAAGCAGAGTTCAGCTCTTGCATAAGTGGATTCAGCTCTGCTGACTTTCCTCTGTAACCAGCAGCACTGTTGGGGGCTGTAGCAGCCAGGGCCTGCCCGCAGCCAGAGCGGAGCTCTCCGAATTAAGCGTAGGTGGCTCCAACTCCATTCAGTATTGACTCTGCTTATCACGGCCGTGGCCAGCATGGCACCCACGGTCTGCCAGGCCCTCCCCTCTCCCCATGCGTGGGTCAGCTGAGGTAACGGCATGTGTGCTCAGCACAGTAATTTTAACTTCACGGAGCCCAAGCGGGCTCAGTAGCACAGCACATGGCTCGCTCGGGCAGGGCTCTGCTTCGCCAGGCTGGCATCACTCACTGCCCTGAAGCCAAGCCCGACTGATGCTGGGAGAAGCAATCCGTCCTGCACCATTTCCACCACCTCTACCCCTGACACAGACAGGATGAAAAAAAAAAAAAAAGAAGCTGGGACAAAAATACTGGGGGGAAAAAAAGAGGTGCCAGCTAGCACCAACAGACTCTTGTTCAGTGAAACTAGAGATGTGAGGCAAGGCGTGTATTTATAGGTTTCAGTACTACCCGGTTATTTTTCAGAGAAGCCCTAGGCCTTGCTGGTGCAGGAATTTGAGCCCAGCGATTCCTAGAACAGAGGATGATGGCAAGCATCCCTCATCCTTGTTTGTACTGGAGGACTTGCTTTTCCATCCCTGACACTAGAAGGGTTTTGTCTGCCTTCCCAGGCTGACAAAGGAAGAGGCCACCAGGACTCCAGAAGGGATGCAGTTAAACTCAGAACCAGTTTGAGCCAAGAAAAAACACCCTCTTGTCAAAAAAGGTGTGCCTTAAAAGCACACTGTGTAACAGAATAACCCAAGATACCACAGCTAGCAAAGTCTCCTGAAAAATACATTAGCGCTGGAGACCTCCAGTGTTATCGTCATAATTTATTTATCCACGACACGTAAAGCTCTTATCCAAAATGAGTCCATTTCCCAGCAATGACTTTAGCTTTTGTATGCTTTTAAAGCCAAGGAACAGGAAGGTCAAGTAGCAGACCTCACATGCCACAACACAGACTGAAGACGGTGCAGATTAACAGCCTATTTGCCTCCTCTTATCTCGCACATCTAAAACGTCAAGCTTTGCTGGCGCTACCCTACAGTATTATTTTCCAAGGCCATCTTTTTAAATATAAGTAACAAAACTGCCTCCTTCCCTCCACGATCTAGCATATACTTTGCCATGCAAATCAGCACAACGAATGTTAGCTATTTAGATCAGCGCTATTGAAATTGTGAGGCCTTTGGGCTTGATCCTACCGACATGGGCTCCCTACCTCGGAACGGCATTTCACCCGTCAGCAGCAGCAGCACCAGCCCGGCAGGCAGAGACCGCTGGTGAGCATTTAATGAGCTTTTTCTGCCCCACCCCATTCCCAAGCCAAAACACACCGCTTTCCATGGCGATGCCGGGGAGGTGGGTGCCAGCCTGCCTAGCCCCAAGGAGAATGAAGCCAAATCCTGGCACTGCCGCAGCCTGAGAAGCAGGTCTCTGGGGTGGCTTCGTGTTTCATCCTGTGTTGGCAGGGCTGGCGGAGGCAGTTTATTCATGTTTACTCAGGAAATAGCACAGATTGCGGCTCATGTTCAAGAGACAAACTGACTTTGGAAAGCAGGGAACCGGCATTTACACAAAGGCTGCTTCGGATCAGACTTCTACAGTGAAAGAAAACAATGGGCTTGGATCTAAATTTTGGAGGAATTTGGCAGTTCAAAAGCAGAGAGGAGTGAAAATGGTAGATGCGGAGCGTGTACCAAGGACTCCCAACAAAGGAGAAGGACTAATCCCTACAAGAACAGGCATGCTCTCCTCTTACTGAGCTGAGTTTCATTTCTCCCCTCATCTGCCTCCTACTGCATGCACCACGAGCCAAAGCAGCAGCCGGGCAGTGTGATCAACACAAGGAAGCTTATTAATTGTAGGGATTAATTTCTCTCTCAGTAAGAGGGACCACCTCAAAGGTAAGCAGCCATGTTTTAGGCTGTGTAGGGGAAACAGAAGCTCTACGTTCTGCTCACACAGACTGTTTGGCTCGCACTATGTGGCTGTGGTTTTGCTTTGAATTGTTTTGTTTGGGTGTTTTACTCCATCACGCCCTCTGGTTCAATCCAGAAGAGCACGCAGATGTCCCAAATTTAATCCTGGTACAAATCTGCCCCTTCTCCCCAAATCAAAAAAGGAAGTACTTGAAGGGAAATTAAATGCATAGCGCAAGTCATTGATAAGAGCTCTAGCTTCTTGACAGTTCCTTCTGTTATCTCTTGGAGCCGTCTAAACTGATAAGAGGAGGAAAAAAATCCACATACAGCAACTCAATGAACTTCCTGCATATGTGGCTGCGTTAGCAGCTCTGCCAAATGGAAACTAGCTTTCTGGTTAAAAAACACCTTCCAATTTTTTGATGTATAAACTTGGAACTTCAGTCCTGTCTCTATACCAAGCTGAGGTTTTAAGAGCAGGCATGAGGTTCTGCTTTAAGAGCTCAGAGATCAAAAGGAAAGACCACAGCAACAAAACCAAAATACACTGACAAATCACAGCGCGGAGTGGCAGCTAGATGCTTCGCTAGGTAACGTACACCCCGGTGGGACGAAAGCAGTTATCTTCCCCTTGGAAACTGCAGTAGTGTCTATTTCCATCGAGGTTATAGTATTTCCTCCTATTAGCAGGACGGACACAAGCAGTTGCTGTCCTGACACGTGAGAAATGGGAATGCGATCTGCACTCAGGTATGGCAGGTTACAGGAGAGACTGCACTTTGGCTGCTCGCATGACTCAAGAATTGCCATGATTTCTTCCCAAGGCTCCCAGCCTCAGGGAAGCCATACGTGGGACAGGACCACTAGCTGGCTCTTGAAATCACTAACGATCCTGAATTTTTGCAATGGAGGAGAGAAGTGGTATCTGCAGAAAGAGGGAACACCAACTCTGGCAGTCTGCTGCTGTCGGACTTTCTCTGGGCCACATCACTGCTGGTTTAAGGAATGGGGGAAGGCAGGTGGCCAAATATTTTACAGTCACCTCCCTGAGTGACAAGCCAGGAGCATGCGAGGACAGGTGTAAATACAGAGTAAACAAGTGCACGCAAGCGGTGACACTGGAAAAATGCTTACTTCGGCATCAGCATCTTGTTTTTCTCATAGAAGAGACGAAGATCCTGTGGGCTGCTGGCCTGTAGAGGAGAAAGAAAACCAGTGGATGAAGCAGTTGACAATGAAGGAAGGGGATCAGCATTTCTATTTCACAGTTATTCTGAAGAGCAGAGAAGCACTTTTCAATTGCTGACCCAGCACAGACAAGGAGAACCTGCAGCTTGCTTTAGATCGAAAACCCAGCGCTGTGCCAGAGTGACAATACAGTATTTCAGCCCGCTGCCTTTTTGTCCCTGACCTGGTTCTCTCCTGCTCTCCCCTTCCAAGGGCTGAGCTTCATTGCAGTGGGCTCTGATGCTCAGGTCTGAGCTGCCCTAATAGCCTCACCCAGGAGGCTAAATAATTGCAGACGTGAGGAGCCCCAAATGATGAATGGCAGCTCCCGCTGAGAACATGGATTAGTGCTGCAGGGCATTTAGAAAAGGGGCAGAGAGCCTGTTGATGGGCAAGGGATCTGTGAAGAGACCAGGAACACGGGGAAACAGCAGCGGAATTAGGATTTTCTACTTCGAATCCAGGAAGCCAGAAGGTCTCAAGCCACAGCTCCTATCTGTGCAGTAATATACACAACTACTGGGGATGTTGACAACAAGATCCCAAATTCTGAGAGATGGGATTTAAAAAAAAACAAACAAACAAAAAAAAGGGGCTAGGCACAAGAGATTTACGGCTGAGGTTAAAAATAAAATCACCAGTGTAGAAGCACAGACACATAAAAATCTCCTAACGTCATTTCTCCATTTGTTTTTATGCAATGAATAATACAGGCCAGTAAATTAACCCTAGTGTCTCAAGCTTTTCTGCTTCGGCAAAGTCTCTTTATTAAAGGCAGAGCAGGCTGGCTGGCATGACACAGACATGAAGGCACATATAAACAGGGAAGGAAGATCAGAGAGATTAATCTGCAATCAATTGTTGGTACAGCAAAGTGTGTAGGAAAGTGCGAACAAGGAGGCAACAGGCAGCTTCTCCTGATGTTCAGGGCAGGCTCAAAAAAACCTTGAGCCTTCCACCTACTTCCATTTCCAAATTAGAAGCATTTAAGGTCAATTAAGATGCTTAAAACAGCAAATCAGACAAGCCAATCTGCAGATGGCCATCAAAATACCACTAAGACGGCATGGCTGGAAAAGCAGCCGCAGAAGACGCTGTTTCAGCATCACCTCCTCCCCTCTGGCTGAAGATGAAAATTAAGGATAACTATGAGAGCTCAGTACAAAACCTCAAGAGAGACCAAAGGGAGAGTCTCAAAAGCTGCTAATATCAATAGACCCGTGTAGTACTGATCAGGACACTAGTTCTTGCATAGTCTTAGCAACCCAAGCTTCACAGCTCTCCTATCAATTTGTACCAGTAAGAGCTACTGGGTTCCTAAAAAAAGGAAATAAGAAAGATTTCCCGGTTCTCCTTTCTGCAATAACATATCCTTTGCTGTTCACGGACACAGAAGGGACCCAGACAGGACGTGCAAAAGTACCTTCTTCACAAACCGCTAAAATGAATGTTATTCAGCACAGCACCTTGTTACACAGATGCCAAACTGCATCCAAATTTCCAATCGCTGCCACTCGATTTGATTTGGTTCAGTAAAACTCCATTTTACACCTTTCCCCCTGCAGATCTTGCCCTGCAAATAGGTTCTTAATATTTGGCAAACTTCAGTGAGGCAAGCGTACACACTGCACCAAATGGCTCTGCCACAACGCTCTGCGTGACGAAAAATACGCCTGACAGCCATAACATCCAAGGAGGAACAGAACTCCACGGCAGGGAAGCGCAGTGCTTGCTCACATCAGAGAGATACAAGCCTTGGCTGTTTGCTCTGTTCATTTCCCATTGCAACAACTCAATTGTTTCACAAACACAATGAAGCTCTGATGCATTTCAAACGCTGTTTTGTCAGAAATTTTCCTGGCGATAAAGACAGAGCATATTAAAAGCAGCACACATGCAAAGCCCAGTTCATTAGAGAGGGTTTTTAAGCACCAGCTTGGATAGAAACAAAATCCCCAGTGAAGTTCCCCTCCTCTTTATACAAATTAAAGAGAGCCCTGTAGGGATGTTGTTTCTCCACATTCTGCTGTCTCAGTACAATTCCCACTTGTTTGGCAAGGACCATATCCAGGGGGTCAGGCTCCTACCTACGTCAGACCACGCTTCCTCACTAGGGCTGTCCTCAGGAGCCCACAGTTCAAGGCTGGTCTCTGATATAGGTAGCTGCTTGCTGGGGAATAGAGTCGTTTTAGTGAGTGCCCAGCACAGACAAGCATTATCACTATTAATTTGGTAAAACCAACTGCATCTTCACGTAACTTCATTATTAATCGACTAAGTCACGCAGTTCTGCTCCTAGCAGCAGGCTCCCAGTAACATGCCCACTGCTCTCCTGCTGTTAGCATCCATTTCATAAAGCGCTGGTACCTTCAGCCACTTTGCTCACCTCTTCTTTCAATAAATAGTGCTTCTCTGAGAATCATGGAAAAAAAAAAATGGAGACATGTTTGTAAGACTAAAAATGCCATTTGCATTCCTTGTTCTAGGAAGCTAAGGGCTTAATTTGAAATCTACCTTCCAGGCAGATACACCCTACCCAAGAAAAACACCAGAAAAAGCACATTTTAGGCACCTAACAACTAGACCATTCAAGGCACACAGAGCCAGCTGCTGCTACCTGTAGGACAGCATCCATGGGTCAGAAACAGGGATGCAGAATGGACGGCTCGGTTTTCCCCAAGAACAGGAGACACACCAGCAGGCCAATTCATGCCCTTGTTCCCCCTCTCATGTTACTATGGAGCAGCTGCATTAGCGCGACTGGCTCTGGTTTTGTCTGTCCTTTCTATATATAAAGACAATTGGACAAATTCAATCCTGCCACTCTTCTTACTTTGTCCCGAGCAGCACTGGAAATATGTTGAGCCAACAAAGGCATTCAGTGTAACCCTGCCAAATCCCACTTGGTGCTGGCTGCCTGCAAGCGAATTGCATGCGAAAAGCACGCAGGGTGGTGTTTCCAAAAGCACTCAGCACTGGATTTGTTGTGCTTGGGGAAAGGCTGGATGCAAAAGCCCAGCGCTCAGTCAGAGGAGGGCCAGAGACATTCACACGCTCAGTGAACAGCACTGTCGAGTCAACACTTCATAGCAGGTGTACGGTATCCGCTCTTTTGTTTGAATCCTTTCCTTTGGGATTCCTGGGGATTTGGAGGTGCAGAGAAGGGATTCAAATATGTTAGAAAGAAAAAAAATAAGTAATGATGTTTCTGGCTCAATAGTTCTAGGGAAAAGCTTGAAAACAAGCTGCAAATACCTTCTGCTTGTGCAGTCTTAACGGTTGATATTTTAAGACTTCCACAACTAAGTGGCTGGCATTCAGGGGATCCTGAAAGCACAAGGACCAGAAAACAAACAAGCAAAAAATCCCCCTAAACCTTTTTCTTTAGCTGTCCATGGATGTTTTTCTCTCTACTCCCAACAGAGCAGGATCAGACCCACAAACACTGGGCCAAAAGCTGATGAAATGGCTCACTGTCTACAGCAACAAGTCCATCACTGCGCCCAATTTCAGCAGAACAACCCACCACCGCCAGAATACCTGTCCCCATTGACACAGGACGGTCCAGAGGAACAGCTTTGGGAACAGAAGAGCAGCCTGCCTAACAGATAAACCAGGAGTTGAAATTCCAGGTATAAAATCCTCCCTTCCCTAGTCTTCCTCAAGGCCCATTTCACAACATGGCAGTTGCTGCAAGTGATACATAATCCTAGTACTTATGCAGGCAGAATTAACCCAGAAATAAAGCAGTGGGCTTGGCACACCAGGCTTAGAAATTAATTTTTCACCTAGCTGGGATGAGAACATATGCAGGCAGGTTAACTCCTTCGAGCTGCCAACAAGGCAGCAAAACTTGCATTACCTCTCTTGTCACGTCCCCGCTCCCTGGCTCGCTCTCCCAGACACAGCGCGCCGAGTCGGTAAAGCAGCTAGGAGAAGCTTCATGCAAAGGCTCGGACAGCAGACAACCGGGTTTCATGGTCCTCAGCAGGATCCGATGTCCAAGTGGACCCGTCCCGCTGCCAGAGGCGGCTCTGACACAAAGTGCATGTGCTTGGCTGTGTGTCTCCTTACCAAGAGCTGCCCAGTTTTTAAAGGGGTCACACAACAGAAACCACCAGGAACGTCAGTGAGATTCCCTCCCCCACCCCCCAAAAAAACAAACAAAAAGAGATTGAGGTCATTTAACTCTAATCCTATTTAAAACATCATCTGACAAAGGACTAGATTGTTTTTGGAAGGTATTTTAGACCTTGCGTAAATCGTTTTCTCCTCTGCCTCCAGTTTTGCTTCTGGTTGTCACTTGTCTACACAGCCTACGTCACCTCGTGGTGGGCACTGGGTCCCAACCTTTTCAGCTCAGGTAAGGACAAGAGAAAACCAGTATACTCCCAAGGCACTTCCCAGTACCAGTCAGCAAGACCAGGAAACTGTTCAAGTCACGTCCTCAGCAACAGAAATGAAGAGATGCAAGCGCAGACCACTTATTAGGCAAGGCAAATTAACAATTCCACATTAATACAGTGCTCAGCAAATCTGTTTATAGGGATTATGAATCCCATTAATCTCATCCCTATGGCAATCTCACTGTTTTGTTTATGGACACATTTAATACAAAAAGCTCCTTACGACAGCTTCACCAGCCACCCTACCAACTGTTCACATCGGAGCATCAGCAGCTTCTTTCTTGTCTGCGTGCAGGGAGGCAGGGAAGGGACAGGAACGGCTCTGGGAAGTTGTTTGCCTTGGGTGACCCAGCTATAGTTAATTTTGAGACAGCTAGAAATCACATTCACGCACATGCGTGCATCTCTGTCTTGATTTACAAGCACTTTCTGGATTGACAGCTGCCTCAGCCTTTTCACACATTTGATCTTTTCTCCATCTAACCCAGCCCCCCAAAGCCCTATTTTATTTTTAGGCAGCTCATTCCTCCTCACTACAGATAACACTGGAGTCCTTTTGGCTTGCATCCCCGTGAAGGTGCCTAGCTGGCTCATGCAGCAAACAGCAAGAGCGCCCGAATGCAGCATGTTTTGTGCCAGCGTGCTCCAGATTCCCATGGGAATCTCAGCTAGACAGAGGTGAGGGGCTGTCCTTGCCAGCCTGGGTGAGGATTTAGCCTGAAGAGGTTAACGCCAGAAATCCAGTTCCTGGCTGCCCTGTACAACTGGGTCTGCTGGTGGCACTATGTGGAATCTGTTATCTCCCCACCCATCTGTAGATGTCCCTCCCAAAAGCACTCCTTCCTATTCATGGGCTCCCCATCACCTCTGTCCACTGCCCCCCTCTCCCTTCCTAAAAGCCCCGTAAACAATACTGCTCAGTGACCATCAGCAAATTCTTACGACACAGTCATGCCAACAAAGAAATAAAGCCAGTTAACCTTTAACTAGCTTTCCAACATCTGCCCTAGACAGGCTTCTTTCACCTGAAACTCGCAGCTAGAAGGCAATTTGCGACACACACGGTCAAAACAAATAGATGGTGCGGAGAGAACCATCTGGGCTGAGCTTTTCCCTCTCCCTGATCAAACAAATCCACAGCTGCTACTGCAGTAACAAATGGGGCCTGGCATTTTGCTTCAAAATACAAACCCCAAAAGAGGAAAGGGCGTGGGGGAAAATTAAAGTAGAGAAACAAATGACCCCCGTCCCCAGCCCAACAAATGTTGGATATATATGGGAAGAGAGAAGTTCTCCAGTCAGGCAAGCACAAAGCAAGGGTCAGGACCTGCTGGGCAGGGACCGAAACGTCCCTTCATTGCGACAGCAAGGCAGGGTATTGCCATGCCTCGACCGGAGGGACACGGGCAATCAGGACTGCTCTCGCCCCTGGGCGAGCCTGAGGACACACACATAGGCAAAGAGCCGATGTTTTTTTGACCACCCGCCCTTTCAAAACCTTGGCTGGAGAGCCAAATAAAGCTGACTGGTATTCTATTTTATTTCCTGTGAAAAATCTCCAAATGTTTTCAGAAGAACATTTCTGTGACGTGCTCCAATGACCAATGATAAAAGCCACCTAATTCTTTTCAAAGAAATCAGATGCCCCAAGGTTGTGCGTGAGCCACTAAGTAAAGAACACCTATGATAAAGTCACCACGTCAAATGATAACATAATCATTTCAATGAGTACAGTATCAAGGTGCCTTGAGACTAAAAGGCACCAAGTTACAAGACAGAATGAGTGCAAGGCTCTCCTATGCGTGCAGAGTCAAAGCTTGCTTTCTCCACCCCCACATTTTTTTCTTAATGCACAAATATTTATTTTCTTTTACCCTAACAGTCATTTTCGCCTCTCAAACAAAAGATACCAACACTGACAAGCGGATGCAGCCAGTAAACAGGAGCCATTCAGGAGTTTCAGTGTACTTTGTAGGGGTGTTTATGAAAAAAGAAATATGCAAAGGAAATGAAGTCTTGCTCTAAATACAGAGCAAGCTGGTGGACAGAATATAAAGCACTGGAATGGAGATTCTTACAGCAGCAGGGAAAAAATTACCCTGAAGGAGAAAAGTGTTCCTGGCTCTAGACAAAACCAAAACATACCATTAGTTTACTTCTGTATTTGCCCACTCCTTCCTGCAACAGATTCAGAATTCACTTTATCCTTCCTGATGATGTAACTGCATAAACATTTAAGGTCTTGTGTGAAATTCTGAAGAGCTGTGGAACTAAAGCTCAGAAAGTCCCGCAGTTCATGAAATTGGCCTTATTATATGAGCATAGATTTGCCCCCCCAACTGACTTTTTTTTTTTTGTTTGGGGTTTTTTTTTGGGGGGGGGGGTTGGTTGGTTGTTTTTGGTTTTGCCTTTTTTTTTTGTTAGGGAGTCAGCATAAAGAGATGTCAGGACCTGAGAAAAGAGGGCCACGGTTCACATTCGCCCTAACTGATCTAAGAAGCTGAAGAGTTGGCATCAGCTGCCACATCAGCATGCAAATTTGAGGTTTGGTCTTTTTCCATAGCTTAGAGATGAGCTCTACAGAGCTCATACACTAGAGAAGCAAAGAAGTGTCAGCAATTCAAGCATCTCTCTGTTATGCTGTAAGACAGCAAGGGGAAAAAAACAACTGACAAGTACAGTACTTTAAAACAGCGGTTGCAAGGGAGAGTCTGCAGATGTCATTCAGCATGGAAGAAAAGTAATACGCAGTGTGGCACATTAATGGTTGGGAACAAGAAAAGTGCACTCAGTCTAGGTGAACTCTAGCTATATATAAGACTAAAAATACATGAAGTAATCCTGAAGCAGCTTGCATAAGGCTGTGATGAATTCTGCATCATTTGGAAATTTAAAATCAGAGAATACCTTTCACAAAAGATATGCTCTAGCTCATCCAGAAGTTATGGCACAAATTACAGGGTGGAGTTTTACTGGGCTGTGTTATATTTGGAGGGGTTTGGACTTGATGAACATAAACATTTCAGGCTGGAAGGGATTGCTGTGAGATGACAGACAAGATCCTTTTGATAAGCTCCTACTTAACTGCTCTAAAAGCAAAGTCAATTTAGCTGCAATACTTCAGTTACCACCAAATCATCGCAAACATTAACTTGCAATTACAATCTTCCTTATTGTCCTTCCATACCCAACAGAACTATAATTTATACACTGAGTACAGTTGTAAATAGAAACCGATTTTTCAAGTGTGGGCCTGAAAAAAACAAACCCCTGCTTTAACTGATTCATGATAATTTTCTGAAGAGATGATCCCTCCTAAGGATTTATAACCAGGAAATACATTTCACTGAGATACAGCCCAGAGAAGGAGAGTCATATTCTAGTAACACATCCAGCATTACAACATATAAAGCACCACACTGTCAAGGTGTTGGACAGCCAGACGTCCATGAGGCTGGATCTATGGGAATTCATATTCTAGATGACAGAAAGCTTAGAGTGAGCGGATTAAAAGGAAAAAAGCAAGAGAGAGTCAGAAACATTAAATCTAAGCAACTCACCTGAAAAGGAGCCTTTCCTGTCAAACACTGATAAATGATGGTTCCTATACTCCAGAGGTCAGCTTTGGCATCGTAGTGTTGAGACATAATGACTTCTGGTGCCTTTTTGGGAAGAGAACAGAAATCCGTTTTATAAAAGATGCACCTTTTTTTTTTTTTGGCAGCTGCAAGAAAGAAACAGAGGTCACTATTATGCTTTAAAAACCCCTGAGCTAGATTCCCCAATAACCATGAAAGATTTGCTCCCAAGACGACTGTAACACTACCTCGAAAGGGCCAACTCCTTACCTAAGTGGGGGAAGCAGAGACTTTGGCTCAGTCAGACAAAAAATACCAGTTGCTGTTTCGCTACTTTGGGCAAAGTCAGCCCTCTCCCTTCTCAGCGTACCATTTTCTGCTGAATCCACCTGAGCTCAGAAGCAGCCTCACTGAAATCGCACGGACAGATCTTCTAAACCAAAGCAAGTAACAGGTAAAGGCTCAAGAAAAGCAAAGGCTCACACTGCACAGGTAAGCTTCGGCCTCCATCCTGGTCTGCATCACTTACGCACTTGCCTCATTTAGCCTAAGATGGCAGCATATTAATTATGCTCCAGAGCCTGCTGCCAAGGTCACAGCCTGGGTTCAAAGGCAGATCTGGGCATTTCAGTCCAACAGCTTGAGCCCGGCTGTGCCTCTGGTTTCTAATCTCACACCATGCCCTCAGCTGCTCCCTCCCAGGCTCGTTCCAGAAGCTGGAGACGGTGCAAGTCCACAAAGCCCCGTGGCTCAGGAGGCAGCATGCCTTCGGAGCGGCAGCAGAAGAGGGACAGAAGGACAGGCTTGCTAACCCTACGGGTTTTTAACAACAGATTTCATCACAGGGTTGCTGGCATGGAACAGGATCAATTTTTCTAGCTCTGTTAGAAGTAAAGGCCACATGTAACGGGAAAAAAAACAGAAGGCAGCAAACAAGTTGTGGACAGGAGCTCGGTCTGTCCCTAAGGAAAGCAGGCATGACACCAAACAAAGCCAAGGAAGCAGGACAAGAACTGCACAAGAAGGTCTGAAGTCTCACGTGACACGGATCATATCAGGGTTCAGACAGAAAGCTCATTCTGGTGTGGGTAGAATACCTTTCTTTTTTAAAAGAACGAAATGAAAAGAGCAGCTACGGGCTACAAGCTGAAGCAGGGAGTAAGGGCCTGCCTTGCCAGCAGATGTTCCCAGGGCTACCGCACAAGATCCACAACAGCGGCAGGGACAGACTTCAAACACCCTCTAAATCCCAACTGAACCCTCCCTTCCCATCTTTTCTTCAAACCCATCAGTAAACAGAGAACAATATGAAACATTCCGAGATTCCTTGTAATGTCCAGAGTTGTTTAAAATAAAATAGAAAAAAGGTCATCACTAGCTTCCTCCAGCCCTTTCAAAAAATAAGCTGGGTGTTTTCATTTACTTTCACAAGAGACTCTGAAAGAAAAAGTATCACTAAAAATAGACAATTCAGGAAGCTCTCACCGGAGAAAAAAAAATTACATCATCTTCACATACAGCATAGTTCAAATAAACATCAGGCTTCAAAAAAAGGGAGAGAGAGGAAGTCTGTTTTGCTTGAGTTGGTACCATGGAACAGACTACCAAACACGCTACCCCTGTGCGGTGCAGCACAGCCCAGCCTAACTCTGCCCAAAGAGTACAGACAAAAAAACCCCTGAACTTAGAGTGGATTAGACCATGTTCAAAATCAGGTGCCTACTGCCCCCAGGGCACCTGTAAAAAATTCAACCTAAATTGATCCACATCACCTTTTTACTTTGAGCTCAGACACCCACATCCCCAGGAACTATTACATGGCTGGCTTTGACATTTTTATTTCTGGCCTGGTTTTGTCATTTCTAATTTCACTGACTTGATGCAACACCGAGATCTTGACTGCTACCATGAGCGCAAACAAGAGGTCACCCCCTCACATTCTGGTCCCAGAGTGGAAAGTACAAAGGGAGTGAAAGGGATCAGTTTGGTTTTTTTAAACACATCTGTTTCACAAGCTAAGAAGTGACCCTGGAAGCAGCTGGTTTGGTGAAAGAATTAGTGGGGGGAGGAGGGTTAGGGAGTGGGAATGCACGAAACATAAATTGCAAACAGAAGCAGGTGACCTCCATTTACACTCATCTGCTGAGCTGTACAGCAACGCATACTTGGGAGTAAATTAGCCAGAATGGCAAAATCCCTGCCTGCATAGGTCCGTAAATCTGGAGGGATTCTGCAAGACCAAAGAGCTACAAACAGTTGGAGATTTTACAAACCTGCTGCTAAACAGGGCCCTTGCTCTTGATGCTGTGGCCTTAGCAAAAATGACTGCAAAGCCCGAGGTGACAGCAGGCTTGAGGAACCATGCTGTCTCAAAAGGGCCTGCTGAAGCAGTGACTTACTGGGGTTCCTCTCCAAGGAAGCAACACCTCAAATATAGCCAGATGTGTGAAGTATCACCCCAGCCCTCACTCTCTCTTGCTGTTGCTTTGCTCGCAGCAGAGGAAATAGATTTCATTTCGCAATGCCTTCAGTGGAGAGGCCCTGGTTCCCTCTGGAAAATGCAGTTTCTGGGAGCAGACAGCAATCGATACCCTGGTTTGTTCAGGTTTATTTATCAACAGCTCACCTGAAAGTTAGATGACAACACAGGCACCTGTGGTTCAACATTACAGCAACTAGAACTTTATGAAGTCTCCCTGTGTAATAGCTGCTTTCTGACAAGTAAATAAAATTTCACCTTTGGGGGAAAGACTAGCGAAAAACAAAGCCTTGCTTCTGGGGTGGCAAAGCAAGAACAATACAGAAAAACCTGTAGCTAAAACATACTTACCATGTACATCGGTGAACCACACAACGTTGCTGCCATCATATTATTCTGCAGATACCGGGCAAACCCAAAGTCAGCTACAAAGAGAAACACAGAGGTAGGTCAGGATCAGACACCAGTTCTAGAGAGCCTGCACCTTCCCTGGCTGATTCCCCCTACTTTCCCTCCACTTCCCACGAATCTTCGCAGCAAGTGAAGTACCCTATCTCAACAAGACTTTGATAGCTCTCTTGTCGAGCAGTAACATCCTTGTGCTAGTTATTAATGCACACTACAGACACTAGAAAAGAATAGACCAAGCCACCAAAAAAAAAAGTCTTCAGAAGCACAAACTCCCATCCATTTTTCAAAGATCAACAGTCACTTCTTCCTGTACCCATTTGCCTGCACTCTGAAAAGTCAGCTGCTGGAAGCTGGTAAAGCGCTCTCGACCTCAGTGAGAGCATGCCAGTTCATCTGCTGCTATCGCAACTTTTAATTTGGGGAACCGAAAGTTCCCCTCCATTGAAAAGGCTGCAATGTAACACACATCCAAGAGAAACCACTACTCGCCACCACCCACGTTTCTAGACCAGCGCTACTGGAAACAGTCTTGCTCTGTGCCTTCAGAAGAGTTTCAACAGTGCTAACCCCAGCACGAGGGCAGAAAGCTGAGCCGTGGTTCACCTGGTGGCTAGAAAAGCCGGGGACAAGGAATACCAAGATGAATTACCTCTGCAGGTTACTCCGCATCTGATCACAGTACTTAGAGGTTCTCTCAGAGTTACCAGATATTTCAAGTTAGGAGATTGACACAGTTGTTTACACTGTCATCTGTCAGTACTGAATCGGTACAGCTAGCTACTCCCTGGACCACGTACTTCTCAGGGAAGCGGGACAAAGGGGTTGCAGGGTACATCACACCCAAGAGCAGCCGTGCCCGCAGCCCTCCCGCCTCCGTCTGCGGCTCCCCGTCACTTCCACCTTCCAGCTAACACTGCACTTCACAACAACAACAAAAAAAAAAACCCAAAACAAACAAAAAAAACCCAAACCCAAAACACTTCAGCCAAATCGGCAGCAATGTTTCAAACTTTTCCACTGGACCTCATTTCTCAGCTGAGTGAAAGCATTAACACTTTCCCCACAGCACAGGGTTCAGGCGAGGAATAGTTTTATAGAATTGGTGTCAGCTTCAGCTCGTGAACTGTAACATAATGAAAAGTCCACGTGCTGAGGGGGTTATCATCCAGCACTCATTTCTGAGGGACCACAGGGGATACATGTGCTCTGTAACTGGATTTCTGGAGCATTTGTCCCAACTCCTGGTCCATCTGTGCTACTTGCCTCATGTGCAAAAAAGTGAATTTCTTTAAGATGCAGCCAAGGAGCCTGCCTTTAATTCAGACAGTGGAAACGCCTGCTTTTAGGTGTGCCTGACTCCTGCTGTGCTCTGAGGCCAGCCCAGACAGCAGCTAGTTTCAGGCCTTAAGACACCAACATTTGCCTTCAACTTTTAATAGAATTGAGGTAAAGTCACAATGGCTGCTCATTTCTTGGTAAGCTGGATATTACAAGCCAATTAGGGCAGGCTGGTATTCATTTTTACCGAAGGAGGCACCGCTCAGCTGGAAGCGGAGCAAGGCCTGCCCAGTTCTTTTATGTTAGTCTGTGTCCTGGCAGAGCAGAAAGCTCTTGCTCCTACTGCCTGGAGCCAACTGAAGGCTACATCTAGCAGAGGAACTAAGCGAGGAAGATGAAAAACATTAGGGCATTTTAAAAAGTGCAGCAACTCTTTCCTTCTCCTTAGACAGTTCCCCAAAGAAAGATTGATGTTTGCCACTTATCTGCCTCCAAAGCCTCCTGAGAGCACTTAGGGTGACATTTATAACGGGGTCTTACCGATCTTTATGCGAATGTTGTTGGGATTTGATTTCCTGCCTCCAGCGTAGGAAAGGAGGATATTCTGCGGTTTCAGGTCCCGATGGATGATGCCTTTGCTGTGCAGCATTTTCATGGCACCTGCTATCTGCTGGAGAAAGAGCCTGATGGTGTCTTCACTAAGTGTCCGCATAGCTAGAGGAGGAAAAAAAAAAAACCACAGATGAAAACACTGCAATGCCAGTTCTCTCAAGAGCCCAGAGGGCAGATTCTCCACAGCAATTAGCCATAATTTGTCATTTTTATTTCCACGTACGGCGTTTTCTCTCCACATACCATTTCTGAACGATTCCTACAGGCAACAAGGGAGAGCGTTGGCATTCCCAGCTTATTCTGTGGTCAGGGCTCTTCTCAGCCCCGAGTCTCTTATGGTGAACTCAGGCCAGTGCTGGATGATGAATTTGGGTTATTGACTGGGTCCAAAAGTGACATTTGGTGAGGTTTAGGGCTTCCCTCAGCAAGAGCTGCCAGCCAGATCTAGGCAAGCACTCGCAGGGCCTGTGGCCCGCGGAGCGAGAGGGTCACCACCTTTGAGCTATGGTCAATAGCGGTTGGATACCTAAGGTCAGAGCTTTATCACAAAGACTGTGCCTAAAGATGGAGCTAAGAGGAAGGGCAGTTAGGATTAGGATTTACGCCTGCAAGAATCATTAAGGCTCATGCTGGGCCTGGGAAGGGTTGGTAGGTTAAATTCAGACAGTCAGTTAGGGTATATGGCCAGCAGGGATCTGTGACTTCGGGGTGCGAGTCCAAATCTAGGCCTAACCCTTTGTGCATCATCACCCGCTAGACCAAACCATAATTCTAATCCCAAACCCAGTGCGAGGGTGAACCACGGTCCAATACCTAACATACCCCTACCAAATGGGCCCTGCAAACTGTCAGCTGACACCCTCCATCTTGCATCCATAGATGCAGAAAGAACGTGTCAGAATGCTTTCATAAGTAAATTTAAAAAAAAATAAAAATCAGTAATCCAAATCTGCAAATATGGAAGCTCTGAACTGCGCTCTCCCGAGATATGGGCTTCCCAAGAACTGTGGTGCGAAAATAAACATCGAAAGGATTACAATAATGTTCAACTGGCTCTCCTCGTCAGAGCGATGCGACATTAGCTCTCGTTATTTTAAGAGCTATACATACGAAACTCTTGCCAAAGCTGGGAGCAGCCTGCCGAGCAAGCCCCAAGATCAACAGTGCTACCAGCCTGCCTCCTTGTCAGTCACTGAGCAAGCCAGGCTTAAAGCAAGCACCATTCCACTTGAATAAAATAATTTCTTTCGTAAAAGGTCCCTGTAAATTACTTGGGACTTCATTAGTGTTTTTCCAGCTGTTCTCTAGTAAGACATTAAAACAAGCTGGCAGGAGCTTCAAAATGCTGCTCTACCTAGTCAGCCAGAAGGGAGGAATCCTTATGAAAACACAGATGAGGCTGCACACAGCTTTAACACAACACAGGAAATTAAAAATCTAACTTTGAAAATACATGCATGGGAAACAGCAAGGGACACAAGCAAGTTAAACAGCACTTAGAAAAGAAAATAAACTCTCACCACTCCCAAACCTCACTGTTCTAGAAGGAGGCACAAGCAGAGCTAAAATGTCACCATGGCTATCAGCTGGTCCTGGACTCCTACACGTGAGGCCAGTGCACATGTATATAGAGTTTCTCTCCCCTCACTGGGCCTTTTTGCTCATGAACTGGCACTCAGCTGGAATTCAAGAGACTCCTCGTCCAGAAGGGGAGATTCTGCAAAGGGATTTTAAGGATATCAAGAGGCAGCTCAGATGCAAGTCTACCAAACCCACTTGCATCGTCTGAAAAAAGCGCTGCCTCACCTTTAACAAGGCTTTTCCCGACCTCCTGCTGCAGTAGATCAGCATACTCAATCCCACACCATTTTCTGTCTATGAAAGGTCCAGCGTCTTAGCTGTGCTCAACCTTCTCTCCTACAAAACGTCTCTGCAATAGTGCTGCGATTCCTATTCAAGGAAATCTATTTTGGGATGGTTACACCACCATCTTTAAACAAAACAGCAAGAATTCCAAAGTTTTTTGCCCAATTCAGCTCAGGCCCAGGAAAGGACAGGCTGTCTCATCTTCCCCCAAACACGAAGCAAGACATGAAACTTGGCAGTTCTTAACGTTATTAAGCTAGCAGGCAATTACAAACTCCTGGCTAAATACACTCTGCCTCTAGCAGAGAAATGGTGGTGTTGAGAGCCTTGTTCCGACCTGCAGTTCCAACAGCATGCCACATCTTTAAGGCGTTACCCTCTCCTTTATGTAATTTGGTGGCTATAAGGCTAACACAGCGCTAGCCACCATCTCTCAGCAAACCAGTTAAGCCTCCCTAATGAGGCTGACTCTTTATATTGAAAAATAAAACCCTGACTCTATGTATTGAAAAAAATCCACTGCTACCAAGATCAGAAAAATCCATTCACCCAAAGAAAAGAGAGCCTCTAAGCTACTAATTTCTGCAGAATGTAAGCTTTTCCACTTCACAGAAGTCTGTACGAAGCTCTCAGCCCTGCAAAGGTTTCCAGACATGCGCAGAATCTAAGCTGGTGTCTTGAGCCTGCAGACAGATTCCCGCAGTGCATCTGCTGTGGCACAACGGAGCTACCACGGTGCAGCGCAGCAAAACCAGACAGAGGTCTGTTGGATCCTCCGGCAGCATTAAATATCACGAGTCCAGGTAGTGCAGCAAGGTAGGACTGCGAAATTGAGATGCTGCCGTCAGTAACAGAGAAGGGACAGTCAGTTACTTGAGGAGCGTAGGGGCATACCCTTTTATACCCTCCATTAACAGACACGCCGTAACACAGAAAAACAAGAGTCCTTATCTCTCATACTCAGCCCATCAGTCTGCCAAGTGACAGCAGCAATCTCCAACTGAAGGACAGAGACATAAATACAACTGACACTTTGAGCGACCTGAGGATATTGGTCCACAAAAGATCTTCTAGACCAGCTACCATCGACAGGGGAGGGAGAAGATACAGAAGACTCATTCAATTTATGTGCCATCAAAAAAAAAAAAAAAAAGCACGGAGAAAAAAACAACTCACTTGCTTTGCTACACCCCAAATAGGGAACTTTGACTTCTGTCCCTGTAAAAAGGGGGCATTCTCATCTTCACCAGAAAACTTCTGGCAAAACACTAAGCTCACACTGAAGTCTGGGCATCCCTGTGGATGCCTGTGGTGAGCAACACGTTCTTGCAGAGAACGCTGTTTCACAAGCCTTGCTTTGCCATTACTGAGAAGTAATAATATCCCCATGTTTATTTTCATGGGCTCCACTTCAGTGACGAGGCACTCAGCTTACTGCCTTGGGAACGGCGGCTACGCGGGTCAGTAGATCAGAGCAAATATTTACTGCAGGTCAGCGCGGGGCGCGCGTGCCTTGTAGCTCT
Organism: Balaeniceps rex; assembly: GCA_013401315.1. Classification (NCBI taxonomy): domain Eukaryota; kingdom Metazoa; phylum Chordata; class Aves; order Pelecaniformes; family Balaenicipitidae; genus Balaeniceps; species Balaeniceps rex. The sequence goes on from VYZW01047687.1 coordinate 88,061, forward strand.
TCAGGCGTAGGAAAAGGATGAAACCACCTAAAAAGTACCCTGGTCAGCCTGTGCTGAGATGTACAACCTGCCAAGCAGCTGCCAGGTAAACTGTAGTAAACAGCCCTTGTCAGCTGATCCAAGGGTAGATGCATTGGAGTACACCCGCTGATGTTACATGACAACACCGTTCTGGAAAAGTTATTTAGGAAAAAGAACTTCTCCTCTTACCCACAGGTGCCGCAAGTATCTCTTTAACATGGGCCCAATCCAAATCATGCTGAAGTCTGAGAGCCCAAGCTGATTTATTTGGGGCCCGTCTTATAACTCCCCCAGCTCCAGCCGTACAGAGCGTGGCCAGTGAGATTCCTGCGAAGTCTTCTGCACAAGTCGGAGGACTTATTCCGGATAAGAATATCTACGATAAGACTAGACCCAATTACCTAGCTGTAGAGGGTGGAAAGTTACACAGCAGTGCCTCACGCCTCTTGTTTACAAAGGGGTCCCCACACCACTGGGGATGAATTAGAAGATCCTTGCACATGTCGTGGTCGAACCAAGAAGTGCCCTGCTCTGACATGAGGTCTTCTTCACAGAGATGCGCTCTCCAAGAAGCAGCTTTAAGGAAGGTCATCAATATGCACTTACGAACTGCCTGTGTCAATGCCAATTCACAGAATTTAAGAAGACATTTTATATCAGCCTGCTCTGACCTCCTGAGTACCCAAGGCCACAGAATTCCAGTAATTCCTCTACAGAGGATGGTCACTTCTGTAACATTTCCCACAGCTCTACCACGCACAGCAGCAGTCTGCCACTCTCAGCTCAAAACATACCCTACGGTGGGCTTTAAATGAAAGCAACGTCCACAGAGCTCTATCAGAAGGGAAATTGCCTTGTACCATTGAACACCACCACCACAGAAGTTGTGCTTAGCAGAACACACACAACCTTGGGTTGTATCAAAGAGATGGGGCTGACCAACAAGCGTAACCCAGCCGAAACGCGTGTTGCATTGAAACGTGCACGTACGCACGTCTTCCAGTTATGAAGACAAGGAGAATTAGAGTGCCTTTGGATTCAACACAGAATTACCATATTGTCTAATGATTGTAATTAGAGGGCGGAATGGATTGGGAAGCTTACAAGCTCGTTCAATGAGGAACAGGGGATTAGCATGCGCAGCTTGCGTAAGTGTTGCAGGAACTACCAGCAAAAACTTCTGAGTCGTCAGTGGGAAAGTAGGTGTTGCAATTAAATACCATCATACAAAAATAACTGAAGCAGCACAATAACCGCTCAATAGAGATGAGCCTCCTGCGTACCAGTGAAACGCCCTGGAAGAAATCTGAACTTTCCAAGGTGAGCTTTCAGGAAAATAAATCATTATCGCCAAGAGCACCCCGAGCACCTGCAGAAGCTGGGAGAGGAGATACCCCAAAGGAGCATGTGGTGGAACAGAGAAAGCCATGCGATGCAAAAGCTGACACTCGTATCTAGGCTCCGGGATCTGGAAGACCCAGATCTCCGCTGCAGTGATGGGAGTAACTAACTTTCCTGCTGCAGACCCTTACTGACTGCTCCTCTGGAAATCTCTGCCTGCTGGGTTTTCATTACTGGCAACCGGCACACAGATGTTAAGAGTTAAAATAAAAGCAAGCACCAATTTCCCAGGCACAACAGCTGCTCTTTACAGTTGCCAAGGTAAAATATTTTATTGGTAAAAACAGAGCTAAAAGGTAAACTTTTTCAAATTAACTCAGGCAAAGAAGGATCAAACCTTACCCCAGGCAACACTCAAACAAACCAAACTGGGGTAAAACGGAACTTGATTTGGAAAATAGAATTCATCGTCACTTTCTCAAACTAGCCACCAATTTCCCGAGTAGTCTCATTTGATAAACAAGGAAGCGAGCCGCATTAATAGCCTAGCTAATTGCACAGTATGCTTCACTTTTTTTTTGGTCAGGTGGTGGAAGGGAGATGATGACAATGGACACATAGAAGCAGTAGTACAAAGAAGATTTTCTATAGACCCATGTTTCTATAAATCACTTGGCCAGAAGCTGTGTTCTTGTTTACATACGCAGCTTTGCCAACAAGAGCGTGCAGCCCCGTGCTTTGACATCAAGGTTCATTTCATGTGCATGAAAGCTAAGAACTTTAGCTTTCAAAGCCCACGCATTGGTAAAACTGAAGTTTGACTACTTTTTAAAAGCATTTCACTATTAAAATTTGCACTTGTATTCAAGAAGAAAAAAGAAGGTATCAAATAAAAAACCATTTTCACTTGGTATTCATAACAGCATTTCACCACCACCTAAGATGCTCCTTTTAAATCACAGCAATACTCAACAGATGCAAAACACCATCACTTATCTAAAACACAGCACACTAAACCTGGATTTAAAAAAAAAAAACACAACATAAAAAACAAATGCCTGTCACTTCTCTCACCCACATTTTAAACAAACACACACATGAAAGGCAGAATATTCCTTCATTTTCCTTCAAGTACCAAATCCTTTCTGAAAATTGAAGTCCACAAACGTAATTCATTACCCAGTATGAACAGAGTGCAACATACCAGCATCAACCCCCAAATAATCATTCTAGGGATGCCAACACTAGCTGTAGGCCAAATGTAAATTTAGCTTTTAATCCTTCAATTTTTGTCATTTCCAGGCATCATGTACCTCATGTAAGGAGCCTGAAGTATTACCCAGCTGACTAGCTTTTAATTTGAACAATATGAACAAACTTTGTTTAACCATGACCCAGAGCCACAGCAGAAATGAGATTAAAGTTGTCTCTTCGCATTTCGTAATCTTCTAGTTAACATGCAAAACAACAAGAAAGCTACTTTAAAGGAAAAAAAAAAAATACAGTCAGGCCAACAGAAAATAAGGGCTGTGTCTGGCTGCAGCTAAAAGCAACTCGTTCAAGATGTTATCCTCCACTTAGGTACTCAGGTGCAATGTGATTTTCACACAGGTCAGGATCCTGTACCTGTGCAGTGGGCTGCACTGAAAAATAGCTTGGGAGATTGAAGCCCGAGTCCCAGCAATACAGCTGGATAACATGCAAAGCACATTTTGTCTGGTTTGATGGCAAAGACGCACTTCAGGCTCACCAAAAGGTTCTTCAAGGCACCACAGTCACAGATACGTGTGCTAGATTCTCCAAGAGACCCTGAAGTTCGTAGTTTCCATCACCCTCACACCACTGCTGGCTACACTACAACACACTGCAGTAAGAAATGTGTTCTGTCCTAGATGTGGGGACACCCTTAGGGGTAAACTTAAAGAAAGTGAAATATACTCTTGGGATCTTATTTTAATCCAGCCCTACAGAACTGCAAGGCTTCAGTATAAATAGCTTTTTTTTTTTTTCCAGTGACCAAGAAAGACAAACCATGTCCCTAGCAGTGTCAAAATATGTTTACTCTATAAGGCCATTGTAACTAAAATACATAACTACTGACAACAGTCACCACTGACCTACATAGGAAAGACTACAAGACTAGCTTTTATTGTCATGGATTCTCAGTTTTCAAATGATTATCAGGAGTGAACCTCTTAGAAGAGGAGCAGCGATACTCTGTTTGTCAGGAATTAAAAAAAAAAAAAAATATGTATGATCTGCTTACTTAGTTCTTCCACAAACCCCAGCAACTTTAACGAGCTAAACCAGTGTTTTCTTCTGAATATAGAGGATATTCTCCATACTGTTCTACTTACTGTGAAGGTAGTCTGCCAGGTCACCACCATTACAGTACTGCAAACAGAACAGAAAGCTCAGTTAATGCAAGGCAAATCAAAGATTAAAAAGAGTAAACTTCACTAGGATGGCAGGCTTATCATAGTACTTAAAACATAATCAATCACACCTGTCAAAATATGTATTCAGAAGTGGGCAGGGAAAACCCCATCCCTATAGGTTCCTCTTCTGTCCCATTTCCCCTAAACTTCATGTCGCATTACGACACACCAGCATTAACCAGCTTTTGTGCACGTGCACATCCGTGTACATGCACATCAGGGAGAAAGCTAAAACCAGAACAAAGCAGAAGGGCCGCCGCTGGAGACACCACCAGAGAGCTGGCCGAGGAAAGCCTGGGAGCAGGCGCAGCTGAAAACTGAAATTCCCCACATCATGTTCCACATCATTAAGGAAAGTCAACAAGACCTCAGAGTGAAGACTACAGAGGAAGGAAAACATTCAAAGGCTTTGCAGGTAGGCTGTGTCAAGAAAATTCTCTTTCCGTGTATCTTTGAAGCAGATACTACCCAGTAACACCCATCTGACCCTTGAGATAAGATGTCTGACTGATTAAACCTGTGCCAGCACGACCTTCTGACAGCAGCAATATGAAAAATTCCCCTGGCTGCTATTTTCACCCACACTGCTCCAGTTCTCAAAGGCATGTGGCTGCAGATTAGCTTAGCAAAAGCATCACAGGTGAGACTGCGAGCAGAAAGTGCTACTTGTGTTGTAAGAAGCTGGTCTGCTTAAGACAAGTTTAAAAAAAACGGGGAAAAAAAAGAGAGAGAAAGAGGGAGGGAAAGAAGAACAAAGGAAAAGGAAAAAAAAAAGACACACACTCACCTCCATAACCAAGTAGACAGAGTTTGCCATTTCCTGGGGAAACAGAAAATGGAAAAACAAAAGATTTATGTATTGAAATATTTCACATACTCTACAACTGCTGTGTTTCCTTTTAAACAGGTAAACTGTGCTCTGTTACGATTCAGACTGAAGAGAGGGTAAAAACTTCATTATAGGTTAATTCCTGGAAGATTGCTTACTTTGCAAGTGCCAGGTATTTAAGCATGTTATTCCTTTCTGAGCGTGCATCCGTTTAACCAAGCAGATCTCCTGTATTGTGGCTCGGGTCTTCATGTTCCTTTCGGGCTCTTGGGATAAACAGAGGCATGCAACGCAGATGCTGGCACGCCACTATCTTAGAGCCTTAATCATTTCCACATTTAACTTGGCCCTTTATAGCAGCTATGCCCACATGAACAGCGCTAGTCTAAACAGAGAGATAAGAGCAACACAACTTTGGGACCTGCAATTCAACCCCATGGCTGAAAAGTGCCTAAGAGATTCACCTTTGATTTGAGGGCAAAAAGGAAAGATCTCGGGTGAAAAACACGACATCGGCCAACCAATTTCTACACGTGCATTAACAGAGTGCTATTACCGGGTGGCTAAAGCTTTCTGGATTATCACGGGGGTCAACACCAGCAAAGTCCAGGCCAAATGCTCGTCTTCCCACGTTCGCTACAGGTGCTGCACCGTGATGAAACGCACAATCTTGAGAGTTTCCCTCCAGCCTTAGCTGATTTTCTCCACTGGCTCCCTGGCCTTAGGAAGCCTGTACAAGGCGGTGTATCCATGGTACAAGCACAGGATACTGCGGAGAAGTGTCCCACAAACATACAGCACCACGGAGCCGCATTGGGAACCTCGGTGGCTGTGCAACACACACGCCGACACCAGCGGCCGCCTGGCACTTGGTCAGCAGAGCTGCCAAACCACTAGCAGAGAACGAACGTGAAAACAGACAGATGTTTCAACCCTGGGTAGACCCAGAAGGGTGAACAACTCTAAATCCTCCTGTTTGACTCCTGTGTCAACAAAAGCAGACCTACTACATAAAAACCTGTGTGCTAGAGGTCACTCCTAAACTCAAGCGCAGGCAGCAATTACCCGGGTGAGTGGAAAAGCTCCAAAAGCAGCAGCAGAGCAAGAGACTTACTCCATTTCCACAGCTCCAGGGCAGCATGCCTTTACGTACAGACTGTTTAGACACCTGCCTGCCTGATTCCTCTTCTGAGCCCGACTACAATTTCAAAAAGCCCCAGCACCCACCCTACCAGCCTTTTGGTTTCCAAGCAGTCTCCACCGTCTGCTCTCAGCCCCTTTCATCTTGCTCTGCCCACAGGACTCTACCTCCCGTCAAGCCTGTACCAAATTGACTGCTTTTGTCGACGCCTCGAGTCCTCAGCACCTCCCATCATTTCTCTTGCAGTCCTCTTTTAACCTCATAACATGAAATCCGAGTTTGCAGACGCTTGCTGGAAGACTGGCTGGAGGAAGAGGGGGAGAGGGGAGGAAGCTGAACTACCTGCTATTTGAGACTCACGCTACAGGTGCGTGCAGCACGGGCTGCCTTCCCCCGGTGGGGCATGAGGTGCTGGGCAGCCCAGCACCCTCAGCTCACGTGGCTCCCCTGGTTCAAGCGGTCACCAGACCCCGGGGCTGGCCGTCCCCGGCTCTTACGGCTGTTCTCACTGCCAAGCCCAGCTGACCTTTTTGGAGGTCCCCTTGTTTGTCCAAAAAGCAACTTTCTGTGATACTTGACGAAGGCATTCGTTGCATTTCCTTGCATGGCAAGTACTGCTTTAAACGGGGCTTGTTTTCCAACCTCTGCACTTAAAAGCAGTACACATTAAGTCATTCGCTTTCACACATGCTTCAGATGAAGTGGGAAACCAGTCTGTGGTTAGAAGCACTAGCCCAGGGAAGCAGTGCAAGAAGAAAACCCCAGGCATCAGCACAAGCTTTGCTGGGGGAAAATTTTTGGAAGAGTTCAAAGCCCACCAGCTCCTGCTGCCCTTCGCAGGAACAGTGGAAAGTCAAGGTTTACGAAAGACACCCAGGCCTTTCAATTCTCCGGGAGCTCCAGCCACATCACCAAAAGATGCGAGGACACGCCAGAAGCGTGGCACAGCTGCTCAGGGAACGACTGCGGGGCAACTCTGGCCACGAAGGAAGCGTCCCAAGTGGGTTTTGCAGCCCACACCGAGTTCATCACTGCCACAACAATGTTTTTCATAGACACTTCTTGTTTCAACATGCTGTGATCACTGCAGCTCAGTAATGCTACACATTAATATGGGTAGCGCCCGCAGGGTTTGGGGAAGCTTGATATATTATTACTTATATAGAAAATGAAGAGGAGGTTTAGCTTACACAAACTAAGTCCAAACGACACTTCTAATAAGTTATTAGCCAACAGCTAATGTACACTGTACAGTTTGGTTGTTTTTCCACTGTACGTTATTTAAAGACTCGGCAAACAAACATCATCAAGCGAGTCATTGATTTTTGGCAGCCAGCGTGTGCAGTGACTAGGGTTAAATAAGGACCTACGCCGGCAAGGAAGATGCTCTGCTCGACTTCCCCAGCAACAAAGGGACCTTGGTGGTTGGTGGTTTTATCCCACCAACATGGTGTGGAGAGATAAGAGGGCAATGCCTGAAAGGCTTCTAGGAGAGAAGTGGGCAGCTCCCGCAACCACCCACTGGCAACAGCACCCTCTGCACGTTCGAGCCTTACTAGGAAGCACTCGCCACCCCGCTGCACGCACACCCACCGCGGGAGAACGTTTAGCGAGTGTATTTTCAGATCGCAGACGCCTGTAGCGGGGATGACACAGCCTCCACATTTGCAACTTCAGCATTTCAAGACCCACTTACCAGAAAGAGATTTATAGGAATTTTGCCACCAAAACTAAGCATTTATTGCAGGAAGGGCCCTGGAAACAAGTTTTTGTTTGGAAAAAGCCTTCAGCCAGATCTTACTGTGGTTACAACAGATACAACTGTCTACAGAGACTCCCGGTTTCTTAAATGGGCTGATGGACTTCTCTCAAGCTGATTCAGCAGCAGAAACTCTTTCTTTTCCATTTTTATCCTTCCACAGTATTTATGATTTGTTCATTAACAAAACAAGAAAAAAAAAGTACTCCAAGCCAAACTCTGCAGGCTACCAGTCTCTCTGAAAAGAAACAAAATCCCCAACCCACTCATTTCCACATCAGTAACAAGAATAACATTGCAGTTTGTTGTATTTCTGCAGAGGCTTATGTCCAAGAAGCGCTACAGATAATTTACTCTGGACCTTTCACTCACATGTGCCAGTCCGTGCAGCCAAGGCTAATGCTGTCACTAAACGAGCTCGACGAAGGGAGCAGCACAGAGGCAACCCCCTAACTTTTCCTCCCATCAGCAGTACCCTGACCGCGCTCCACAACAGCACCAAAAGGCCTCTGCCAAAGACATTAAGCTGATAATTAATCAGTCTGGATCACTGCCTGACTCGTAGCTCTTGCAGCGGCCCCAACGATGAAGTTACAATTTAATTGAGTGTAAAAATAGGCAACAGCCTCTACTGTCTACAAATAACACAAATCTGCTGATGGAGGACAAAGAAATGAAGAAACTTCATTTAGCAGCACCATAAATCATCCCAGGGCAGCGCTGTGTTAAAATTCCTCAGTGGGGCACTAGGAGGGATGGCGTTATGGACATCAAGACCCAGCAGTCCCATCTCCCTTTAAATTTTCTCTCCACCCATACTGGAAGGTGGCATGATCCTCTTCTTGGAAAGCGTATGTTTAGGTGTGTCCAGAGGGAAATGTCTGGGTGTACCCACAGTTAGTCATCCTCCCACCACAGCTTAAAAAGTCTGCGAGAGGAAACTTCCTTAGCGAAATCCTCCTCTGCACTCTGCCCCAGCACCTAGCCTGCCACCAAGTTTAGAAAGATGTTTAGGAAGGGAAAAAAAGTTGAAGTGTAATTACACAACACTCCAAATCTCTCTCAGTGTTCTCCCCCATCTGTGTGGGACCAGTGTTGTAATGCACACTGGGGTAAAACCAGCAAAGAATGGCTTCCACCTCACACAAACCCTCTTTTTCTAGCAAGACTGGGAGATGCAGGAGGAACACTTGGGAGGTGAACGTAGCTCCGCTGTTACGCCCATGTGCCGAGCACCATGTGGCTGACGAGGCTCCTACTGCCTACAGGAGAGCAGCCATATGGACTCAAGTCCTCAAAAATGGTTTTGTTGCTCTCCTGAAGAACAGCGTACCACCGCCTGTTTGTTGGCCTCCCTCCGACGGCAACGGTTCCCGTTTCGTACCTCTCGGAAGATATCTACCATGCGCTGCTGAACGCTGCCTCTCAAACAGCACCCGGAGCAGCTGCCAAGCGGAGATAACCTCCGCACGCAGATCTCCGTCAACAGGGCTAGGACTCACCAATTGTACCAACACAACAGAAGCATAAAATAAAGCTGAGGGTCTGACAGTGGAAGATAAACTCGACACCAACTGAAAGCTAAGCTTTTCCACTGTTTTTTTATTTTTATGCGACTTCCCCCGCTCACCGCAGCAGAACCACAGCACACCGCACCCTCCTGTTTTGCCGGTAGGATCTCACGGAGCCAGCACCCTCTTGGCCTATGGTCTCTAGTCATGGCTCTTCTGACAGCGGCACTGGAGTCACGAACACGGGCTGTAACAAACACTGTTTTGCTTTATAGAAACCAACTCCTAGGCCAACGGCACCTGAAAGCCTCCACCTAAGGCAGGGGCTCACCGAGCCGGCTGGGCTCGGGAAACAGAACCTACCGTTCTCAAGAGAGCGAAAAAACTTTCCGAACAGTAAAAATCTCTTGGTATTATTTCACTCTGGCTCACAGCTTGGCTTGAGCAGGCTAACCTCTGAAGAGGGAAAGTAAAACCGTCTTGCTATGCAAGGATTACCTCGACGCAACTATTTGAACAGAAGCAAGATAAAAGACAATAGTAACATTAATCTGAATCGTGGGAGCACCTACCAATACTCACCCTTTGGAAAACAGATCTAAAGCAAATAGCTAGAAGATATGCACATGCCTTTTGACCTCACACGGAAAGCAAAAAAAAAAATCTCAGCGCCTACTGTGTTTCTCTGTTCTCTGGCCCTGCTCCCTTTGTTCACTCCTTCTGAACCTTACCAGTAAGGAACCCAGGAACATTTCAAGCAGGTTTCCAATTCAAGAGACCACAATTAACTCAGATGAAGGAAGAAAAGGAGGAAAGAAGAGCAAAGTACTCATTCAGTGCAGTATAATCTCCTCTCTGCACAGACACACAATACCACAAAATGTTTCTCAAACCCAGACACAGCTTCACAGCCAGATAAAAGCACATTTTAGGACAGACTTTCGGGATTCAAGTCGTGCAGCCGGTGAGGTCCTGCACCAAGAGAGTTAGCACGTTGTGAGGAACCAGCAGCCGCTTTCCTCTTGCGTACGGGCTACACTGGAAGTGATAAATCTTGGGCTGTGGCAGCAGTGACACATAAGCATGGTTCAGAAAGATGCTACGCAAGCTACAAATACCATCAACCAACAGTCTACTCAATACCTTTGCCCATTTTGGCACATCCAGGTCAAGCAATAGAACTTACTGCTACTGACTGGAAAGCATTATTACCACAGCCAGCAGATCTTTGACTTCCCAAAAGAACGAGGGCTTCTAATTTCTTCACGTAGATCCCAGGGAATAAGGGTAAGCAGCAAGACCCAGTGAGACCCACAGACTTCTGCACTGGCTCTTGACTGCATTCTGCTTCCTACAGACCTGTCACCTTGCTCCAGTTAGTGGAGCACCAGCGGAGGCACAGGGCAAGCAGAAGGGAGGCCCTGCAGCACAGAAGTGGTCTACGGCCAGCCTTGCAGCAAGTAGAGTTCTGTAGGACCAGGAGAACAATGACGCAAAGGGCCAGCGTCACCCCATCCCAGGCACTATGGTATTCTCTGCTTATGAAAGAGATGAGTTGTTTCAGGACAGGCTGTACTTCAGGGTGGATTAAAAACAGCAGGAAAGCTATCCTCTGGTCCTACACAGGCTTCAGGAAGGGAGGGAATGTACTTCCCATCCCCTGGCAACAGTCCTAAAGTCTGACTGTGTGACATTAAAAAAAAAAAAAATAAACAAACAAGACAGCATCATGTCCATGGAGCTATTGTTTGCTAGGCAGCTAATACCACCCCGGACAAATGGTAGGACAGCTGGTAAGACAGCTCAGTCTTCAAGTGACCTGAAGAAACTTCACCATCCCTTCCACTGGACACGAGCTTGCTGCAGCTTCCTTCCAACCAGCCCCAGCTCGCTCCTCCTCTCCACCTCTACCTCCAGGCAGTGGCAGGCAGTGACTGACTGAGCAGAGCAGCCTGCTGCTGGCTTCGCACAAGTTCACTGCAGGCCTTGATCAAAGCCCTGAGATTCAACGCATTGCTGGATGACCGATAGCTACAGCGCTCGCAGAGAGCTCGAACAGGAAAACACGACTCTCCTTCGGAGGCAGGCTGGGCCTCTGCAGAGCAACAGGCTACAGCAAGCCAAAGCAGAGAGCTGCATCTGAGCCTAACCACAGAAACCAAAATATAGGATTAATGTCATAGTAAGAGTATAGAGACAAAGTGGCAGGTTTCACAAGTCACAGAGCTTCAAGGCGAGACCAAAAACGGGTACCAGAGCAAACTGAAGACTCGTGCTGCTGGGACACTGAAAATCAGTCGCTTCTGACAGCAGTCATGTTTGTCTGGGGTAACGCTGCACCACCTACATCAATTTGTGTGCCCAGCTGGCCAGCTCTCGGGGAGGCATTACTGCCTGAGAGCATACAGCACAGGTCACATCTGTACGCAGCAGCTCAGCAAGGGTAAGAGACTGCGGAGGAAAGAAAAGCAGCAGAATCCTGAAGAGTTTGGACTTCATGACACGGAGTGGAAAGAAGTAGCTACCCCTTTGCCAACAGGCAGAATAAGACCTAGAAGCTTCTTTAAACAAAAGCAAGCTCCTTTTTTGCAACTGGCAATGCATGATGTTAATGCTATCAAGAGAGGAGACTTCAGAATTCTAAAAACAACGATAAAAATATTGACGATCCAATGTGCTTTTCTATATTTGTTCCTCATCTCCTTTCTGTATCACAGTCATACAAAATGAACATTTAAGGTTGAGTTCCCCATTACCTTAAGCTCAGTCACATGTACTGGAATTAAATCCTTGCGCACCATAAGGTTGCATTTTATGAGCCTACCCAAAGCCTGGAGTGGTGGGGGGAGTGCTGTGGGTCGAGGCAGACAGCAAGGCAGGCTACGAGAGTGAACGTTTCGCTTTTAATCACACACTCGCTGAGACACATTCACTTACTGTGTTCAAATACAAGCAAAGCCACTCAATCTGGAAGTTTGATTTTAGAACCAATTAATGTAGTTCTACTAATAAAGTTGGGAACGATTTGGTTTTTGGGTTTTTTTTGTTTGTTTGTTTGTTTTTTTAATGGCATATCCCACACACAATCTGATATCCTGCAGGAGGTGGTTTTTTTTTTTTTTGGTGGTTTTTTGTTGTTTTTTTTTTAATGCAACTTTGGAAATTAGAGGCCCAACCCTCGTGGGGTTTTCTATGGCAGCTGCATGACTGATTGGCCTTTGCAAGTCTTCTCTTTTACATCCACTTATTTCATACTTCTTTTACCAGATTTAAGAAAACAAACGCACATTGTCACAGCACAAAGGTGTTATAACAAGGAGTTTAAAGAAAAAAGCATAGGTTTTCAAATAAAAACTGTCTTAATTTAAGGGCGGGGGGGAATCCAATTACCAGAAGCCAGAGTAACATGGGCTTGAATCTGCAGTATTTAAAAACCAAAGAGAACCGAGTATGTTTTAACATATTTAACAGGCTGGCTACAATTGCCAACTAGACAAAAAAAAATATCAGTCAAACACAAATGACAAATCCTGCAAAAAGAAAGTTGCCCAACTGCCCAGTTGCATGCACAGTGACATTAAGCAGCACACACGCATAGGAAACGTGCGACCTACGTGCTCCAAACCCATCCGGCAGCCCGGCGGGGCTGCACCCCAGCCCTGCCCGCCACCGCCTCACCCTCCGCTGTGATCCGATCCGTGGGGTTTCCCATCGCACCAGCAGCTCCTGCGCTCCAGGCCACCGGCACGTACCGAGCCGGCTGGGAGGCCATCCCTTCCTGGAGATTTAAGACGCTTTGCTAAATAGGATCTCTAATGACTTAAAATTCTGCATCTTTCATCCCCCCCCACCGGAACCACGCTGTCTGGTTGATCTCTAGCATGCCAGCTCAGCTGACCTAATTCCTCCTGTTATTCTGATGCTAGGAGACAAGCCAGGTGCTCCCGCAGCCAGACAGAACATTATTGCCCTAAGCAACCAGCGATGCAGAATTTGATTCATTTCTATCAGCCCCTCTTGAAACAACCTTGCCTATTAAACAAATGCGGCTTTGAGATCCTCGCTTTGCATTTCGAGAGCATCTCTTTACATTTATGGCGATATTTAAGGCCTGCACATCATCAAGCAGGAGACACCACACAGTTAAAGCACCTCTTGCTCTACACTAAGCACAAAAGAGGCTCCAAAGCTATCTGTCAGCAGGGCTCTTCCCTTGATTCTGCTGTGGACATTTATTATTAAACTTCTCGGAGAGGAACCATAACATCTGAAGACAATTAAGATGGCTTCTCTTAAGCAAAGTATGTTTAGGTCTCTATCTGAGAAACACCGCCTTGGAAGACCACATCACTCATATTCACTTTCCATCAAGTTTGCCATTTACTATTGCTACATGAGCATGAGTAACAGCAAAAAAACCAACACAACCCAAAAACATCACCCAACTAACAAAAAACAAGCCAGAAAGTACATACTTATTTTGAAAACAAAACAAACCCAAAAACCTTCTTTCCTTGACATTGCAGATCAAAGACCACCACCTCTGCTGACCACCCCTGTGCTTAGCTTCTCATTTCCCACCGTATCTCGCTGTGTGCCATGCGATGAAGGCAGTCTGCCCCATGGAAGAGACACGTCCACTCCAGAGGACCAAAACTTCTCTAGGAGCTTCCCTGAAGCAAACCGGAGCCATCCAGCTCAGATTCCTACCACCGACACCAACTCTATGTTTGCTGTTTGCTAGTCTGCCTGTTGTGCAAAAGCTTTTCAGTTGGTATCAACAGGCAGGAAGGCAGGGGGTGCAGGAAAGGGAGAGGAAAAAGGAAGACACATGAAAGTGAACTGTATCCTCAACTCTCTATGCATGCTTGAGCATTAAGACAAGCTTTTGAAACATACAGCTTTATTGCAGTTTCACAGTATAGGGTCAAGTCCAGTCCAGCCACAAAATTAAATCTTTTAATTGGACTTTGGTTTGGACTTATAAATATTTGGAAGAAATTCAAACAGTGGTTCTCCATCTGAATTCGATCCCACCCAGCCACTGATTAGGAGGCACTTCTCATCCATCTTCCAAACCTCCACCGCCTTGCTTTGCCCACTCCAACCAAATGCATTCACTCATCACGAGGATTTAAACAGTGGAAATTTTCATAGTGGAAACACTGATGGAGCTTCATGAAGAGCAGCACAGATAGCACCTCAGCCGTTACCAGAGCTTTGCTGTCAAACTGTGAACACAACAGCCTACCAGTTTCCGATTACTCCTGGGAAACATTCCTTAATCTGTCATTATAGTCTGAGTAATGCTACCTTCCACAGGAGCTTTAGAGGCTATTAACTTCCACGTCGCCGGCTCTTCCATGACATGTTAATCATGTGAGAGGAACACAGGTATGTACTTTACACACAGGATGAGTAAAACAGTGATCATCATCTCAGAAATGCAACAAGACCACTCCCTCTAAAAAAAGCCCATGACTCCTCTAAGGTCTATATTTAGTGGTCAACATTTGCTAGATGTTTCTGTGACCTGCACGGTGTGGTACCCAGCTAGCAAAGCCAACATAAAACAGATGTTCAAGACTATATAACTCTCTATTCCCCATAGACAGCCATTTTGGTCCACTAAACTCTCAAGCCTCATCCTACAAAACTACTGGCAGAGGGCGGTTGGATTTTCCGTCCTCTTCCCCTTCTAGCTCTAAATTAAGCCAGATCCAATCTTCTGTAACAGAGTGATTCCCTTCAACAGATGTGAGGATGCTGATGGAGCAGGATAGCAGACACCCCATTCTTGTCCGCAGCGCAAACAGAAAGAGGATTGCTTGGCAGTTCAGAGAAGCCTGCACGCTTTACACCCACTCACCAGGAAATTTGCCAGCTTTGCTCACGGACGGAATTAAAACAGGATTTAACCAGGCAGGCAGGCAGCCTGACCTCAGGAGCGTGATCTCGCAGACACAGAGTGCCTCCTTAGTCATTCCAAGTGTCACAGTGGAGCCCTGTCTCCTGAGACGGGGCACCCAAACAGCAGTGCCTGAGGAACAGAAGATCCTGCATTAGGTGGCACGAGAGGTGGCGAGGCAAGGAGGTGACACTGCAGCAACACTGATTCATCAGACATCACACTCATCAGCGAAGCGCTGCAGCAGATGCGAGCGGTGCTGGAGGGCACACCGAAAGGACACTGCCGTACACGGAGCTCCAGAGGTCCTGGGGGACAGCGGGAGGCACGTACACAAGATGTGGACTAGCAGCTAAAGGCTCCGTACTGGAAAAGGGTGATGGTGCAGACAGCACAACAGGACATCGCGGCCCTGATCCTACTGATCACAAGGACTTTCTACACAGCAACAACAGAACAAGGCTCTTATTACTTGGCTCTCAAGACCAGCCCAGGGTGACTGATCATTAAGCTGAGAAGTGTTTGATCTGCCACCCATGCCTTAATCCATCTGCACAAGAAAAACTGCACTGCAAGGACTCCGTGTTCTTTGTCTCCAGGAGCTCCAGGTGATACAGTCACCCCAGCAGAACTATTTTTGGTGAGTCTGTACTGCACGAGTGAGTTAAGCATTACTCTCAGCTCATCCCGAGCTGGTGAGTACAGTAAGCCAACTTAACACAAAATTATGGAAAGCAGACCCTCGGGTAACCTAGGCTAAAACCAGAAGCTCAGCAGCGCAGTGCCCTGTGTGACGTCAACAGCTATGTTTCTACAACCAGTCCATCCCACCTGTGCAAAAATTAGGAAAAAAAAACCCAACACCTGATATCCACACAAGCACAATCATAGCTAGGCTGCTTTAAGAAGCAAGTTCAGATCGCAGCACACAACAAGGGAAAACGTGCCAGTAAAATAATCCTTCTTCCTATTTCATGCAGGAAAACGCTTTCTAATATCCAAAGCGTGATTTATGTCCAGGAATAGCAGATTTTCTGCCCTAGCACCAACACAGCCACATCTGAGACCTTCAGTTGGCATGTATTCAACCAACCTTCCTGGGGCAGTTGGCACAGCACAGGGAAGAAAACATACCCAGGACCTCCCATTGCCCCAAAGATCTTAGTTACACCTAAGAACCTACTTCTTACTAGTGCTGGAAGAAGGTGTCTAGCGCACAGTGCTCCCAGGGTCTGACAAGTTCAGGAGTTACCTTCCTACCATTGAATCCCCTTAGCTAAGCAAGCGGCCTCTGATCACAGATTCAGATTCAATGTCCGGAGTCACAGAAGAAACCAAAGCAAGTCCCACACACCAGACCACACACTGCTAAGCTTTCAGTGTCAACACGCGTGAAGAGTTGAGCTGATCCCCAGAGTTTTGGAAATGTGTTTTCTAAGAAGCCTCATTTCCAGACCAAGTCCTCATGCAGCGGAAACCATCATTTGTATCCTTGTTGTTCCTTAAGGTGGAAATTAGTGACAAGAGCTCATTTAGCTGTCTTTTTAAAGAGTAAAAAGACTTCTGGTCTCCAGATGTCTCCCTAGACTGCTTTATTCCCCTCGACTGCTGCAGTATGGAGACCCCAGCTCCAGCCCCTCTGCAATCCAGCTGAGGAGTCAGGCAGGGACCGTTCAGTAGCACCTAACGCACCCTGTGCATGGAGGAATCCGGTTCTTTCTTTATGCCAAACACCTCCCGTGCCTAGGAAAGATCCGCACCACAACTCCATACAGACACTAAAGAGACAGCACTTTTAGAAACGCAATACAATATGATTTATCCTCTTTTTGAGCGAGGGTTCTCGCATTAGGCTCCTAGACTATTCACAGCACCTCTCACTAATACATGAGCACACAATAATGGGAATATGCATATTTCATTTTGTGAGCCATTCTCACGTAACGATGCTGCTCTTAGGATGCCAGTGAGGGGATCTATAAAAGTCCAGACACTGCACTTTTACGCATTAAACATTCACCAGTATCATTTATTCCTAGGAAGCTTCTTATTTTGTCGTTATTTATGAACCAGCATCACAAAGATCTATGAAACTAGAAGGAACACAGCAATTTTCCTGGATCTGAAGGATAAAATAAGTGTGCCAGGGTGAGAGCTGCTGTCAGTATTAAATATCAGCACTCCAAGTGTCTGTCTGGGGCAAATCTGGCATTACATCAAAAATCTGGAGTTGTATGAGACCTGGTTAGCATTAGCTTTTAACCAGGAAAATGCAAATGAAAGCATCATTGGGTGTAATCACTTGCTTACAGCCGCTGTGGTTTTGGCAACCATTTCCTTGTGTGTAAGGAACACGCGAGTAAAAGTTAAAGTCACTGTTGACAGGAGGTGCAGAGGAAGGGACGACACAAAATGCAATGACAGACAAAGCTACAGGGCAACGTTAAGATTCACAGGAAATACTTTTTCCTTTTTGCTCTGTGATGTTGTAGTACAAGAATAACCCTCTTCAGTTTTAGAAAGCCTAAAAGTAAGGGCTCAATTAACTGCAACTATGCCATTTTGGAGGGTAAATATATTCGCAGCTATGAATGAAGCAACTGATCTTGTATCAGAGGAACAAGGTGAGTAGTAGTCTTTTCCACAAGGTCAGGAAAGGTGGGCAGAAGCCAGCCTTCCACAGAACTGCACTTTTACCTTTGCAGATAATTTACTCTCATACAACTCCTAAGCAGACACAGAGCAAGGCCAAACACTCAGACACATTACACACACGACCTAGACCGTGTCTGATGACCGATCACCTTGCACCAGAGGAGACTCCACACCAATGCCATACAAATCATCTCATTTTGTCCAAGAAACCAAATCACCCAGGTCATACAAAGAGTCTCTGACAAAGCTGGTAACTAAACATATACCTGTACGTGCGTTGAGCCCAGGACCATTCTCAAGTTCCTGTTTTGTGGTATCTTATACAGCTTCTTGCTAATATCTCACCAGGCTACACTGCTATTATCTCACCAGGCTACACAGAATTTAACTAAAGCTCATTTGCCATCACATAAGGAGAAAAATGCATTGCTGCAGTTGTTAACAGTGATGAAATCACTCCTTTTTACAGGAAATGTTTTTGAGCTGCTTCCTACCCGGCAGTTATTTGAAGCAGGGCAAGGAACAGAACATGAACAAAGGTTTTGAAAGACCTGCAATAAGCAAATCCAGCAGTGTACTGCTTTATACAAATGCAAACTATAGAGGAAGCGCAGGAGCAGCCGCTCACTCCCTCAGCTGAAAAGTTATTAAGTAAGCTTAAAAGGTACAGAGGAGAATGAAAAAACACGAGAGCTAATACCCCAAGCAGCCTGTGCCCAGCAGAAACTTCCCCAGCTCCCTGAGCTACTCTGCAGCACGCACCAGGCCAAAGGCAGTCATTGCTCTGCAAGACCAGCTCCAAACGGTGGCTCGGGAGCAATGCACAGCAGGCCTCCTACCCAAAGGCTATTTCCAAGAAGCAATCCCCTTCCCAGCAGCCTTGTCTCCCTCCCAGAGCAGCCTGAAATCCCCCACGTCCACCTCTCGCCAGAACAACCCCAGGCATTAAACCATTTCCAAGGACCCGGCCCCCTGCAGCACCCCGCCATGACCCCCTGCCCCGGCCGAGAGGGACACGGTGGGTGACACAGCCTCGGGGGGCTGCGGGGCTGGGGTGATGCTGGCAGACTACAGCACCCAGCAGGCACTGCAAATAGGCTGTAACAACCAGCTGGGACTCGTGTTTGGGGTGACGTGGAGGCCACCGGAGCCAATCCACGGGAGAAGGAGGAATGTCAACAAACACAGCGGCCTGCGGGACACGTGATATCAGGGACAGGGCAGGCAGCTCCAGATAAGCCACCCCAGGGCCACCCGGGGGGTCCGGCAGAGCCAGCGGTCACACAGCCGTCACTTGCAAATATCAGACCTTAGGGTGGCACAGGCCATACCGACACACCGCACGCCAGCCCCTCCATCCAGAAGCAGAAGGGTTCCATTTTAGGCTTTTAGATCCTGCAGTGTTTTTTTTCAAAAGCATCACAAGTGTCAGAGAAAACTTGCCCCACGACCCAGCAAGATTTTTTTTAAACTAAAAATTCAAGGAAAAAAAAAAAGTCATTGGATAACTTGGGTTTCAGAGCAGATCAGTTTTAGCCCCTTAGATTAGATCTTCAGAGCTGACTTTGAAGGAAAAAGCAACTGCGGGAAACCACAATAATCTAAAAATGTCTGCTGCAATTTTTAACACTTAGTGATTGCCACAAGGACAACAGAAAAATGCAAATGAAAATCCTCTGGAACTGAAGACAATCATATGCTACAAAGTCACGCTCACACTACTTTTACATTGTTTAGGAAAAAGAAATTTTCTTAGGGAGTATATCCAGACCAGAGAAAGAAAATAAAAGGTAGGCATGCCAAGAATAACTACTGTAATTTTATTTCTAACATTTCGAGAACTCACAAGCTTCCAACACAGACATATTCACCACACACTGCATTTCACTGCATAACATCTCCCACCTCAGCTCCCAACTGCATAAAGTTCTGTGGTCCAGACAACAACTAATACATGATCTGCTCAGCCATGTTTGTTTATCTTTCCCTAACATATCAGAAGGCTTCCCCCCCACACACACCTCCGGGAATACACATTTGATTACAAACATCTGTTAAAAACTGAAATTCCACAAACTCCATTCAACCTCTCCCAAATCCAGACTGCTTTGCCATAATTGAATGTATTTACCTGGAAGTCATACAAGGCAACGATGTTCTCATGTTTCAATTCCTAGAAAAATAAAACAAGGACCATAAGCTGGGAGCAACAAAGGACATACAGAACAAAGACCGAAGAAAACAAGCCAGTCTACTTTTACCTTAAGTATTTTTATTTCCTTGCCCAGCAGAGTTTGAGATTTTGCAAGGTTCTTCTTGTTAATGCATTTCACAGCTACTTCCAGCTCGGGTTTCTGAAAGAGTGCATATGTAATTCAATAATAAATGTAAATGTCACCATTAATTTACATTAGGATAAGCAGCCTCTTAACAGATTACAAATACTACTGAAAGAAGTGTCTTGCAGCACCGGTAAAGGCCTCTCACATTATATCCTAATGCCTATCCCTCACTTGTTCAGACTTGCCCTTTCCCGAATTATGCTTGCCAGCCCAAGGAGAAAAGCCCAAGGTTTGGCTTTTTGTTACCACTTTGTATGATGATTATCCTCTTATTTAATCACTAGAAATAAACGCACTGTAGGAGCCATAGCTTATCCCAAGCCCTAATGATGGAAAATCCACTGCCGGATTGGTTTCCTTTTATTTACCAGTGAGCGATTTCCCCTCCTCTTGGAAAAATTAAGCGGAGAAAGACAAAACTTCACGGACACACAAAAAAAAAACCAAAAAAAAAAAAACAAAAGCAAGAGCCCTTCACACGCTTCACAGATGGTGTGGGGGGATTTTTGTTTGCTTGATTTCCAGGTAAGGGCCAGTTTTGGCGAGCAGGACGTCTCTGCGGACACCTGGGGCTGCCGGCCTCCAGCCCCGCTCCGACCAGCTGCAAGGTGAAGCCACCTGCCCGGGTCCTGCTGGGGCAGACGCCTGCCTGCCAAATAAACTCCAGAATAACGATAATAAATAATAATAAATATGTCTACCATCACCAGAGCTGCCCCAGAGCCCGGGGCTGATGCCCAGGCTAAGAATAGCCGCCGCAGCCCAGGAGGGACGGGCTGGGATGCGGTGCCCAGCTCTGCCCAGACCAAAAAATAACAAAAAAAAAAAAAGGCAGGGAAAAAAGAAAAAGGAGAGATTATTCACCTCTTTGTGCCTGCCTTTGAAGACGACGGCGAAGGCTCCGTGCCCGATCAGGTCCTTCCTGCTGAACTCAAACTTTCCCACCGTCTCCATGGCGCTGAGCCGGGGGCTCCCCGGGGCCGGCGGGGAGACTACGGCCGGGACGGCTTCACAGCTGCAAAGGGACGAGGAGGAGGAGGATGACGGTGATGAAGGAGCTCCCTTGAAAGAGCATTAAACCTCTCCCGATCCAAACACAACGGGGCACCCCCCCACACAGACACACACCGCCCCCCGAAAAGCAGCCAGGGGCCGGAGACCCGCTGGCGGGGGGCAGCCCCTCTCCTGTCAGCCCCCCGGCCGCCCAGCGCCAGGCTCCTCTCCCCCACCTCGCCCTCGTCCATGGGCTGCCTCTTCCTGCAGAGCGGCCGGGAGCCGGGCATTGTTAGAGGCCGGGGAGAAGTTGGCTCCTCAGCAGCGGGCCTTCCCCATCTTTTCCTCAGGACGGACCGGCGCGGCTCCTCCGGCGGCCGCTTCAGGCGGGGCTCCCCATGCCGAGCCCCGGCCCTCCCCTCCTCGCAGGCGCGGCTTCACGGGAAGTCCACCTTAAGCGCGATCCACCTTAACGCGCAGTCCACCTTACAGCAGCGGTCCACCTTAAGCGCGAGTCCACCTTAAGGGCCGCCTGCGCCCCCCGGGCTGTTTGTACACAGCGGGGCCGGGGTCGCCCCCGGGGTCCCGCCGCTCACCCGGGCTTCACCGCCCCACCCGGGCCTCGCCACCCGCCCGGGCCCAGACAAAGCTCTGCGCGGCGCGGCCGAGAGGAGAGGAGAGGAGAGGAGAGGAGAGGAGAGGAGAAGGAGAGTGCCGGCGGCGGCGCAAGCGCGGTGCGCGGCAGCGGGGGAGGCAGGCGCGGAGGCAGCGGCAGCGGCGGCCACCTGAGGCGGAGGGGCCGAGCCCGACGCATTTAAAGGCGCCGCCCGCGGCCGGCCCTGAGTCAGCGGCGCGGCACGGTCCCTCGTGTCCCTCCGCCCCGCCGGGCGCTGCTCCTGCGGCGGGGAGCAGGAGGGCTCCTGCCTGTCCCTGCCACCCCCCCCAGCCCCGAGCCTCTGAGGAGTGTTTCTAACGGTGAAATAAATGGGTCTGTTTGGGTGAATTCTTTAAAAGTCACCACAAGATCTGTGACAGGGCCCTGGTGGGACCCGGTCCCGCCACCTGCAACACCCCTTCTTCTCCCGTGGGGTGGCCCATCTCCTCCGTGCGCTCTGGCCCATCTCCTCCACACGCCACGGCCCGTGTCCTCCACATGCCGTGGCCCATCTCCTCCGCATGCTGTGGCCCATGTCCTCTGCACGCTCTTGCCTATCTCCTCTGCACACCACAGCCCATCTCCTCCACACACTCTTGCCCATCTCCTCCGCACGCCATGACCCATTTCCTCCGCACGCCGTGGCCCATCTCCTCCGCACGCCGTGGCCCATCTCCTCCGCACACTCTTGCCCATCTCCTCCACACGCTCTGGCACTTCTGCACAGGCTTGTGTGCCAGTGGCTCGCAGCTGCTCCATCCCCTGCTCCATCCTCTTCCTCTGTGGGGAGCAAACCAGGCCTCCAGCACGCACCGAGGAGCGATGGAGGGTGCCTCTGTCAAGCTCTCCTCTGGGAAACCTTTCTAGATGCCCTGCTCTGGAGCTCAACATGCAATCATTGCTGCCATGAGAACCCTTTCCCAGCCTGAGCCCGGTACTCGGTTTGGCCATCTTCAACCTCTCGCTGCGCAGTAACCCACAAGCTTTGTGGTGTGGGTGCGGGCCCCCAGGCCGTCCCCTCCATTGCAGGAACCTCTCACACCCGCAGGCCGTCCCCTCCATTGCAGGAACCTCTCACGCATTTGACCCATCCTCTCCTGCTCCAGGCTGCCCAAACCCGCTCCCACCAGCCATGGTGGTATCCAGACCACTTGCACGCTCGCTCCATTTCATCTGCTCCTTAGCAAAATGTCCAAAGCGGAATGTCGTATCCCAGCCGCAGAGAAAATAACGCGCCTCACGGGCAGCGGCCCCGCTCACGCGTTGCAGTCTAAAGTTTGCTTTTTACACAATCGACCCGCATGTATCAGCACTGCAATACCAAACACGCGCTGCCCTGACAGTGCCGGCGGCTCTACAGATACACGATGCAAAGTGTGCTCGGTATTGTGATGCTGAGCGTCTGCGTTTATCGCTGTTTTTTGGCAAAAACTGGGAACAAGCAGCACCTCGCAGCATCAGGCCTTGTTTTCTACACGAAAACAGTGCCTGACTGATACAACGTCTGGCCTGTGGTCTGTTGCCCTTGGTCACTAGATAACTCGCGTTCAGGTACCATCCTGCGCTTCAAATTTTGGTGCAAAAATGACAGCATATACCAAACGCCCATATAAAAGTCGCAGTGCCTGACTGGCGGTAATTTGCATCTCAAATTCCAGCAGTTGTTTAGTGCTTAGTGAGAACTGTAAAAGTGATAAGGGTATTCTTCAATGGGAATTTGATAACAAGGTCTGCTGAAGTAGCCTGTAAACCAAAACAAGACTCGCGTACATTTGTGATTTCAGCACAAATTAATTTAAAAATCACTTTTTTAGAAAATACAATATACTTAGCTACTTGTTTTCTTTCTCACTTCTAGGCCTGTGCCGCCCACGAGGTCTACAATTTCAGGCTTTTGTCAATGGTCGCAAGAGGTTAATTCAGAAATTAACACAGGAACCAGTAAAAACGGCAAACATCATCAAACTTGAAAAAAAAAAAACAAAAACCCAAGCTACTTGGCAAATGACAGACACAGGAATTTATTTTACCAGTTGTTAAAAGCCGCTGTCTTTAATGCAGAACGTAACAGTTGCAAAAGTTTAAGGCAGGAAGTGAAGAAAATTGTTTGAAGCTTCTTAGATGATTTCTAGGCAGGCAAGATCTTGTATCCCCCTTCGGTGGAAAATAGCCAGGGCACCACGGTTAGCAAGTGTACTCTTGCAAGAGCTGCGGCAAAATCTCTAGCGACCACGGGTGTTTCTGCCTTTATTTTCCTAGCACAGCAAAGACACGCAGTCCCAGCGCAGGGCGAAGGAGGAAGTTGATATGAATGCTGTTCAATTAGAGGCCAGAATATCACAGTGATGAATGTTCTTTGTTCTGTACTGCGTGTGCTTATTTGTTCCTTCATGTGCTGACGGTTGTGAAAAAAAAAAATTAAATTGATTTTGATCAAACGCAGGTTCTAAGGTAGCTTTCTGCATGCAGCTACATACAGAGCAGGGTGGTAAAGTCAGCCTCCTCTCTGTCGACATTTTATTTTTATTCTAAGCAAACTGGGTTTGTTTTTAAGCAGTCTCACTGGATAGCTTTCTAGGGAGTAAGTGGAACTTCAAAGTAGCGTAAGAATTGTGAAGGTACTCGGAGGTCTCTACAAGGATCGGGACCGTGTTGTACTGGATGCCGTGCGCACACGTGAGACACGACGCTTTCTCTGAACAGACAGTTTAACATTTGCAGCAGTTAAATGTCTCTCAAATGTGTCTTCCCAAAATAGGCTAGTGAAAAGATTTCAAACTTCTGCAGAGATTTAAAAACTTACCCAGGGACAACTAATAAATGTAACGCCACTTGACAGCAAATACAGTTTTGCGATATCTGGACCGCACTCCGCAGACACACGGTATTAGCAAAACATTTGTTCGTTTTGGAACAAAGGCGGCTGAAAAGCTTTTTAATTAAAAGTACGATTCCTCAAATTTTTTTCTGTGGTTTGCTGATTAAATACTTCTACTCTATCAATTCTTCCCTGATGTCCAGAATTCAGTGGGAGTATGTTTAGGCCAACATCCAACATGTGCGAGTTCTGTTCTCCTCCCACAGGCTCCCATTTGCTAATGATGAAAGTACTACCACCAGCACACATCCAACTGCTTCCTCAGGGGGAGGCATTAATCTTTGAGGGGACGGAGTATACAGTTCAATTTACTGATGCAAGACATGACTGGGGCAAGATCTACTGCTGTGATTTACGACGGGTGAAGAAAAATACAAGCATACACCCAACTGTGGGAAACCTTTGAATATTTTCTTGACATTCTTTTTTTTTTTTAATTTAATTAATGCAACTTTATTCTTTTTTCTAATTCACACATGAAGGAAAGCAACAGACAACTGATATCCTGATGACTCAGATGATACTCTTTTCCAATACCGTGTTTTCATCAGTAGTTATAAATATGGATGTTTCTACCTACCGTAGAGTGCCATCCTTACCTCTGGGCTGCAGAGGTACAACATAATTATCTCTGGCACCACCTCTGTGCTGTGGAATTGGTTAAAGCTACAGAAGTATGAGGGAATTATGCAAGAACAAGCAAACTCAGAATAAAGATTTAGAATAAAGACAGAATAAAGGTTTCCATCTAGAGCTAAATTGTTCTTATCATAGTCCAGCCTATGGAATAAATCATGTATGTACCTAGCCAGGAGCTCAGGGTGTGACTGAAGCTCACGTAGGTACAACTACACTAGTTTTAAACAAGCTAACTCTTTTACCAGCAACCTGGAGCAACATAGACTTCATTCTGGACTGCAAACCTAACTTGGAAGCTGGGTGGATGCTGTGGAGCGCTGGTGCATGCTCAGCTGCTCGCTGCTGTGTGTACTTTGCTGTAGGTACCGGAGCTTCCATGAACGCTTAGATGAAACTCCAGTCCCATCCTGATATACCCAAAGAGCAAGATGTATCCACTGGACTATGTCTTCTAGGACAAATGACATTTTACATTTGCTCCTATATAGCAAAGTCCTGAATTCACATATCCCAGAGAACCTGTGCCAGATGTGCGGCATGTTTCTTGTTGCTGTTCTAGACAGCTTTGGCTACCACAAGCATCCTCTGTGGGCCAGACAGCTATCTTTCCCAAGATCCTAGTGTTTTTGCTTTTCTACTTCAGCGGCTCCATCCCGGTGTTCCCCACACTGTCCCATGAGAGACCAGAAGCCTCACAGTGGCCACCCACGGAGCTGAACCGCTGTATCTGGAAGGCATCGGGGAATCCTTGGCCAGATACAATCGCCAAAGAACACGTTCTTTCCCTCACCATGTATCTCTGTTTTGAAATCAAAGTTCTGCTCAACGCAGAGGGAATCTCCAAGGTTCTCCTGTGTAATCTTTTTATTACAGCAATTGCCTCACAGACAGGGGCACTAAGGGCCAGGAAAACAAATCAGCGTTTCTGGAGGAAGGGAAATGCCGAACTATGAGGCTTGGGCACATGAGCAAGATGTGACTGAACAAGTTACTGCACATGGACTGAGCCTGTTGATTGGTCACACCTCCTCTTTGCGTGAAATGAAAGCTTAAGCCTGAAGATGAGCTTTAACATGAGCTGTAGCGCGGTCATTTTCCTCACAGAAATGGGTGCTTGAAACTTATCCTGAGAATTTCATAGCCAAAAAAGATGGACAGGGTAGCACAAGAGGAACGATCGGGTATGGCTTAGTTTCAGAGTACATCTGGATGAAAAGCAGACACTGTATTCGTGCAGATTCAAAATCTGATTCAAGTTCAGACGTGTTAAAAGAGTTACACATCCGCTTTCCACAAACATCCTAATAGCTGAGCATAATCGCCAGTATCTGGGCAGAGCCAACACTAACCTGAATGCTGGAATTTTTGCCAGGTTCATCAGGAAGGAGTGAAGGAACTGAATATGTAGTGCTTGGCTGAAAATCAGTTTGGTGGAAGAAATACGTGGAAGGTCCACAAATATCTGTAAATGGTAAGAGTAAATATTAGCCTAGCATTAATGGAAGAGAAGGCAAGCTGCAGGCTGAATTTAATGAAAACTTAAAATGACATATTTTAATCGTACCTATTTCAGATGTCTGTTAGTAGATCAGATTCTGACTCGGTTACAGTAAGGGTAAGACATAGACTTCAGTAGAATTGCACCAAAGTCACACCAGGATAAGTGAGTTTTGAACACAGCCATGTCGTGGTGCACTCCTGGAGAGGTCGAGTGAGTAGATTAATTTGGAGCCCTGAAAACATCTGTAAATTTACAGCAGCGGTGTACGTTATGTCAGGAGTATTTGTTCATACCTCACCAGGGATCTGCAGAAACACTGTTCCAACTCTGCTAAAATGCTTTTATCTTAGAAAGGGAGCGATCCCCCACTCACAGCATCAGCTCTTGATCCCTGAAACTAGAGACACCCAATTAAGTGACGGAGTTTACAATCTGCTCCCTACCTTTCACAGCCAGCTGCTCCCCCCATCGCAGGCACGGCTGAATCGAAGACATTGAGGTGACATCTAAACATGGGATAACACAGCTGGAAAGGCTGGATGTTTGAACTAGCAGAGCATTGAGGTTATTCAAATACCAGTTGCTCAAGTGGCACGGCACCTAGCATCACGCACAGGAGAGGAAGAATTGCTTTCCAAGCGCTTCCGTAGCCCTGTCATATTACGTTCTGGATTTATTTACACTGTGGGCCCCTTTATTGATTAATACTGTTGAGAGATTTAACTAGCCGCTCAATTATCCTGGCAGGCCAGGTCTGAGATGTTTTATTACCCCCCCTCCCCACACATCTACACCAGCTCACTGAACAGATTTTATGAATTATTGAAGGCGGCATTTTAATGTACTCAGCAAGCTGCTCTGGCAAGGGGCTTCCTAGGTTCCCCTTGCATTTTAATATCAGATGCATTTCGGCTACTGGCAGAGGGCTCTGGGCACCAAAGGCTGTACTCGGTGTTCAAATCTGTTAGTGCTCACATCAAGGACCGTTACCTAACCTGCCTGTCAAGCAGCTGATTATATTAAAATGAGGTTTGCCAATAAATAAGAGTCTGCAAATCCTCCACCCAGAGCAGGCTGTTTTCAGGCTAATTGGAAGCTATTTCTTGCCAGAACACTGCTTGTCCATAAATCAGCAGGTATCATCACGCAGTTCCTTACAAGACCTCGCCTCTGTCCTGGATGAGAACAGATCCACCCTCAGCCTCTCTCCTTGGTCCGTGCCATCCATGGGGCCCCTCGCATCAGTCCTGGGGAAGCCAAGGTTTGTTGGGAAGGGACACAGGCCGCTCTTCAGCCAGCACCCCGGTCCTCTGGGACCCCCTCCAATGCTCACTCAAGTCAACAGGATCTTCTGCAGCAGCTCCAACAGGCTGCAGCCGTAGCCCTTGCTTTGGTGACCTCTGTGTTAAAAATAACCGCTCACCTCATGGGAGGAGGAAGAGTAGGAGTGTCACATCCCTTATCTTTCACATCTACGGAGTCATACATTTAGGAGGCCAGAAGAAGGTTGCTCAGCCTTCAGCCTGGGCTTCTCTCCAGATAGGGCAGGGCCGATGTGGAGTGAGGAGGGGGCACAACTCATACAGGGGAAACCTCCAGGTTTAAGGACCACCTCCTTCTCCAGGAGAGTGCTGAAAATCATGGCCAGAAAGAACCTCTCAGCCCAAGAACGTCTTTCCAAAGCAGTCCAAGTGGACAGTGAAGTCACATTTATCACCTCAGGTGTCTTTGACCTGCTCAAAAGCAGCCTTAAGACAAAAATCACCTATGAAAGCTAAAATATTAGAAGCCAGCAGTGACTTCCCAGAGAAGCCTGTATCTGTCCTGTTATGAATCAGAGGCCTCCTTGTTTTTCCTGCTCCAAAACCTGCCCATCTGAGAGCAGGTTTAACACAGTTTCCCTGCTGGCTTACGGCAAAGAGCTGCAGAAGTGTGCAGGCTTGTAGAAACAGTCACCTCTTCCTCTCCATCATGAACCTGGGAAGGCTGAGACCTGCAACAGCTTAAAAATGGGATTCTCGGGCATTTCTTGCAGCTGGGCTCTTTCTGGGGTTTGGTGCATCAGCACCGCTGCCCCTGGGGAGGGGAGACATGGCCAGGAGCACCCCGCGCCTGGGACCAGCTCACTCGGGATGGCTGACTGCTTCCAGCAAGCTTTCGGCTTCGCCTTGGGAAGGGACTGTTAATGAAACTTTCCTTTTTATGACTAACTGGCTCGGAGGTGTCTATGTTTTCAAGCAGACCAGTAGCATAGACAATTTCAAGTAGGCATTGGTCCAGCCAAGGCCTTACTCATCCCAGGTAAAGCCAGGGCAGCAATGATAGCTTCCTCTATTTACAGACATAGGTAGGTAACAGCTGTAGCAGTGAGGAACGTCCACAGGAGATAGGACAAGACATAATGAGCTTCAGCAG
Organism: Balaeniceps rex; assembly: GCA_013401315.1. Lineage (NCBI taxonomy): Eukaryota > Metazoa > Chordata > Aves > Pelecaniformes > Balaenicipitidae > Balaeniceps > Balaeniceps rex. The sequence continues at coordinate 117,087 of VYZW01047687.1, forward strand.
CGACAAAGGAGATCTCTCCCCGCTGATGGGGTCAGGGGGAGCGGGCTGCCTGGCCAGCAGAGCACCGTCACTGCTGGAACCTTTCTGGGACAGGTTGGGCAAACATCTGGCAGGAACAACACAGGCAAGGTCAAACCGCGGCCTTGGATGAGCAAGCTACGTCATGCCCAGCTCTCTCCCCCTTTCTGTGATTTGCCTGCAGTGTTCTGGTTTTGGGCAGAGACTGAGAGTTTCTCTCCGTAGAAGCCCAAAATGAGCAGTTGCTCCTAACTCAGGCCTTGGAAGTTATCATCCCAGTCCCACTCCTACAGATACAAAGAAAGAGCACTTGGGGGAAAAACCTTCTTCCCCTGGACCTGTTATCAGCCGCTTTTTCAACTGACAAGGACAGGCTGCCTCACAGAAATGTAAAATTTGGCACAGATGCACCCTGCAGTGAGTCTGGACACTGCTGTTTGCAGCAGCAAGCAGCTGGGATCTGTACTCACGTTGCAACACCCCAAAGCAACGATCCCTTGTCCGTGCACATTTCTAGGAAACCAGAGGGACAATTCTCCAGCACGGAAGCCTGAAGCAATGAGTGACGGGGAAGAAAAGTTTTCAGTGGAGCATCAGAAAAGTTTCTTTAGTGTTTAGTGCATTCAAACTCATTTTATTAAAAAAAAAAAAAATCACTGATCTGCTAAGATGTCAGACCCACCAATATCTGTACCCCAGCACTTTTACTGCCCCACAGCAAAGAGGAAGACCTAAGGGCAAGGAGAGAATGAAATAAGAGTTATTTTTCACCTGATTGTTTTTATTTCTTTCCCTCTTTTTTGAGCATCTGAGCTCTCTGCTCCATGAATTCACATAGCAATTGCCCAGAAATGCAGTTTAGCTGAAGCATTGGACTGGGGCTGAAGATATATAGGTGCTGACTTCGTGCCTGACAAATCAGAGGTGTATTTCCGAGAGGTATTTAGGTACTTAAGTCCCCCAGATTGCTGTCTTTTCTTTTCCCTCATCTATGTAAATGGCAAGGTCTTTGAAGACCTAATTTCTCATAATTATATCTGTACTACTTTGATTTTGGTAGCAACAGTAATGCAGTAATGGTTACGTCCAATTAAAGATCAGAGATGCCCACGTCTCAGCATTTGTCATTTGCCCTTTGTCAAACGCAGTGAGGTGCAATCACTAATGAAAACAAACATCTGAATCAAAGCAAGAGGAAAAAGGCTAACCCTGATTTAGGAATTCTCTGTCCATAGCTAATGCTCTCCCCAGGGCTAGCTACAAGCTGTGAGAGTTGTTCTGCTAATACGCCAGGTTAACTCTAATGTTTCCGAGTAGAGGATTTTGGTTTTATTGGCACTATAAAATGTTGCAGGACGCATTCGCCACGTACATCCAGGCATTGGGAAGACACCTGACCTGGCAGTACCGGCCAGCAAGATCATCCAAAACAATGAGGGCTATGGAGCTTTCCCATGACTCATGAAACTGTAGTCAAATATTCCATGACTCATGGGTTAACCTAACAAAACCCAGAGGGAAGAAAAGCTGTTGGGTTGTTGGTTGACAAGAGCCTTTTAAAATTAACATGACATAATAGGATACCAGCATCCTCTTTCTGACTCTTGAGAAACTTGTAAGGAAGCGCTTTATCCACTCACTTATTAACAAGGGACCTCAGCTGAGGTTGTGTAATTAGGATGGGACACTTTTTGCAGCTTCGAGGCTTGAATACCAATATTAATATCATCCAGTTACAGAAAGCGTGACCACATGCAACAAGCTATTAACGCTAGCTTATATTTAAATGCAGTTCCCTTCCATTCTACTGCAAATAAACAAAATTTATCAGACAAAGACGTAGAAACCAGAACGTAGCCTTAAATGAACCACATCATAAAATACAGTAAACAAGGTTAACCGTCTCCCCTTCTGCCAAAATGTTACACGCTTGCTTAACCCTGTAACACAAATAGCCTGACCCCACGGGCAGGGCATGGAAGGGGAGTCTGAACACACATTTCCAGAGTCCTGGGTGCATTCATGCTCCCTGCTTTGCCGTGAATTCCCTGGGAAGCTCTGGGCACCTCTGCGACTACAACAAGATAATCATGCTGGTAAACCAAATAGCATAGGCAAACCTCTCTAATCCCTCCGTGCCTCTGGTCTCTCTGCAAAATAGGGCGAGTGGAATTGCAGAGTAGAGAGGATGAAATACACTGAGTATTGTGGGGGCCGGCGATCGCCTGCAGTAACAGAGGCCGCGGAAAGGCCTGGGGTGTTGCTGGTCAAACAGGTATAAATTCCAGAGGAGCACAAAGGCATTGGCAGTGGAAATCTTCGCCGCCGTGGGACTTACAGGGGAGAGAAGGTGCCCCATTATTTTTAATTTGGCATTCAGTCTCTGCCTGACCCTTAACATATCTGAGATCCTAATGGCTTGTTTGAATTTTCTTGTATAGATATAACAACAGACCTAAGTCTAGGGAGCAATGGAATACATTTTACATCTAAAACATCACAGTCAGTTTGGTTTAAATAACATATATTGTATCATTCCGACAATACTGATTACAGGTTAAGAGAGTTTCCCTTTCGGAATCTGTATCTGATGAATAAAGAGGAAAAAATAGGCAGAAGAATAGCGTTTAAATGGCATCTAGGGGAAAGAGAGGTACACTGGAACTATTTGTTTTAAGAGAACTTGTTTATTTTTTGATTACATTATCCTGTAGTTTATAAGACGAGGATTTGTTTGGCATAACTTCCTTCAGATCTAAGGGTTTATACTGAGAATCAGATTTTTCTGTCAACAGTCTTAATCTTTTAACTAATGTAGTATCCTTCATGAAAAACTCCAAGCACTTCGTAGTCCTCAGGCCATATGTTTTAAGACTATACTCAACCATTCTCAATTTGATGTTGCGCTCCTGTAGGAGCCTAGAGCCTCAGCCAGACGAAACAATTCTAATTATATTGGCTTGCACCAGCAGAGGATCTGGCTAATGCCAGCCAACATGCTTAGGAAGAGAATCAACTTGGAAGACATGTGTAACCACTGTGGCATCAGTTTAATGGGTCACAGGACACCAAATTAAGGCCATGATTTAAAAAAAAAAAAACAAACCCAACCTGCTGATACCTGCATGGGTACAGACTGCTGTGTAAGGCACAGAAGGGCTGTCCCTGTGACTCTGACACAGAAAAGCCGTTGTACACGAGTAGGAATAACAACCATAGCAAGATGCATGCTCATTTTCTCTCATGTGTACATATTCATTCTGAGCATTGCGTACGAGCAAGAGCTGGGAGGATTACGTCTTTGTAGATGGGAGGTTTGGTTTTTCTTACAGTGAGCTTCAGAGGAAGGGTCCCCCATATCCAAGTAGGACACCCCAGCAGCATTTAAAGTAATATATTTGAGAAAAAAAACCCACCAGAAACAAAACACAAACATCATCAGGCACTGCAAGTCAGCACCGTCGCTGAGGATGAGAGTTGCCACCAACAGAACCACCCACATCAAACCAACCTGCCTAATTTGATCAGAGAAATTCATTGTGGTTGGATTCAGTTAGAAAGACCATGCACAAATAGGCCCTGGAGCAAATTACACCATTTTAACAATGTAAGTATACTCTTAGCTGAATCATAGAGGCTCTGTTGTTACCCAATGAATCAAGTGTGCTCCTTATAATCGTTTAGCCATGATACAGAGGAGGCACATGCCGTCTGCATCACATGGGAAACGTCCTGCCTGCCCCTGGTTATCAGCACAGCATCGGCCACATGAAGGCATCGCTACAGAATCATAGAATCATAGAATGCTTTGGGTTGGAAGGGACCTGTAGAGGCCATCCAGCCCAACCCCCTGCAGTGAGCAGGGACATCTTTAACCAGATCAGGTTGCTCACAGCCCCGTCCAACCTGGTCTGGAATGTTTCCAGGGATGGGGCCTCCACCACCTCTCTGGGCAACCTGTGCCAGTGCTTCACCACCCTCACTGTAAAACATTTCTTCCTTCTATCCAGCTTAAATCTGCCCTCCTTTAGTTTAAACCCATCACCCCTTGTCCTGTCACCACAGGCCTTGCTAAAAAGCCTGTGCCCATCTTTCCTCTAGGCCCCCTTGAAGCACTGCAAGGCCGCACTAAGGTCTCCCCGGGGCCTTCTCTTCTCCAGGCTGAACAGCCCCAACTCTCTCAGCCTGGCCTCGGAGCAGAGGGGCTCCAGCCCTCGGAGCATTTCTGTGGCCTCCTCTGGACGCGCTCCAACAGCTCCACGTCCTTCTTGTGCTGAGGGCTCCAGAGCTGGACGCAGGGCTCCAGGTGGGGTCTCAGCAGAGCAGAGCAGAGGGGCAGAATCCCCTCCCTCGACCTGCTGGCCATGCATCGCAGCAGCGCGTTATTCAGCATCCCAGCTGATGGGTCCCAAATAGCATACCGTATTCGGGATTTCGGCTAGCCATTCGTTGCTTTTCTTCAGCAAAGCTCTGGCCAACTCTTTGGCTTTTCAGAACAGACTTGCCAATGTTAGGCTATATACAAACACAAATATAGGCTATATACAAATGCCTCCTCACTGGAGGGCCAGAAGTTGCAAGTGGGAACGAAGAACCACTGGGCTGCTAGACTGCAAGGCTGCCAGAATACCTGCCTGGTTACTTCTGGCAGGTGAGAAGAGATGAAGAATTCCAGGAGAACATAAGTAATGAAGATGGTCCAGGTTCACCTGGATTAAAGCCAGCATTAAACCTATTCTGTAACTACACAAAATGACTGGCTTATACATGGCTGACTTACACGTCTGCTTTTTTTTTTTTCTTCTGTTATCCAAGAAACCAAGGCCTCTTCACTCTTTACCCACTAACTTCATTAAAGTGTAATACCTCCTATCACACAGCTCATCGTAACAGGTTTGCCGCATACATGGGTTTTCCAGGAGGTTTCCACCACTACCCCTTGTGCTGATTGCAAGCACCATTATCAATCAACTGCTTTTAACGAGACAACGATGCACACGTAGCCTCTGCAAAGGGCTTGTTTTAAACCTGTACTTCATTTATCTTGAAAAAGGAAGTATGTTTAGCAGAGTTATCTCCTTGTACCGTTGTGTCTTTGACCTTTACCCGCTGGCAGTGCTACAGACCCAAGGGCAATAAAGGATTTAGCCCTCTGCTACCCACTTCTCAAAGGCGTCCGTCAGCGAATGTTCGGGTCAGACTAGGCTAATAAATTGAATGTAAGCCTTTCAAATGTGGACAATATAGCATCTACCCACCTTCTACTCTCTGCCTGGAATATCTACATTTTAATACATTTATTACAGCCCCAATAGGCGTGACTGTCAAGCGTCAGGCTGAGCCTAGAAGCGAAACAGGACAGAGCACTTAGAGAAGCAGGCTACTGGGAGATTCCTCAGCTCTTACACGATCTCCGAAGTGACCTAAGTAAGAAGGAGGGAGCTTAAAGAGCCTGCCAAAACGGATTCTTTTTGGAAATCCAGACAGCAGCTGAAGCAGCCTCAAACAGCGCTTCTTGTCTCTGTTGCGTATAACGAATAGGACAAAAAAGGAAGCCAGAAAAGTTCATCTCTGACCCTATCTTTTTTTGTTTCTGAAGCTCTTGAGGTGTTTTTTTATTTATAGTTCTTCAGTTACCTGAAGCAGACATGATTTAACTTCACGTTGTAATATTAGGGGAGTACTACCTGCTGTGTAAAATGAAACACTAGCGATATCTTCCAAAATGCAGCAGAAAGAGAAGGTAATTATAGATGGTATTTAAGCCTGAAGAGTTAGTCCTTTAAGTTTCAGGGCTAATGAATTCCTGATAAGAAATTTCTGAGCCAGAAAACTCATGGTGGGACTAATGGAAAATACCAAATGAACTTGAGAAGGCAATCAGGATTTGTCAAGTGCAGGCAGTTATCCAGTCCAGACTGATGCTAGGAAAGGCTGGCAGTGCTGTGGCTTTCTGGGCATGATGGAAGATCCAAAGTAATACAGAGAAAGAGACCAAAGCGGGTAGGGGAAAAAAAAAGGAGGAATTCACAAAGAGCACATGGAGATCTCCAGGCCTGGGCTACTGAGACATACCATCTGGTCAGAGATCAAGCCTTGCCGCTGATTACATCATTTTTTGCAAGAATTGGCAAAAATTGCTTGCATATCCTACCAAAAAAACCCTGGAGACATTCCCAGGTCATTTTTACAGCCAAAGTGCCATCAGCACATCATGCCTACCCCTCTGAACTGAGCTGTGCGGAGCATGAACTCAGCCCCAGGGCAGAAACATCCGCTATTGCGTCCTCTGCCGTGGCCCCTGCTCTTGAACCAACACCACGAGCTGCACAGAGCCAAACAGACCCCACAAGATGGAGCAGTGGGGGCTTCCTTAGGACTTTTTTTTTTTTTTTAACTGCAGATATTCAACTCACGAGTATCTTGTGCAACATCTGTTTTTGTATGACAGAGCTAAAAAAAAAAAAATCTCAGTCATTGCCCCGATGGCTGCTTACCTTGTCCTTCTGTGTCAAGACAGAATTTAACCTATGTAACATTTCGGTATTGCTGTAGCCAGAGCGTGGGATGGTTGCACTCCCTGCGATGCTTCGCTACTGATCTGGCATCTTGGCATGTGAAATCCCGCAAGGCTGGATTATGCCTTGCCTTTCTTTATCCCCCGAGCTTTGAACAGGCCCAGTGACACCAAACCAGCTCCTTTTCTGAGCTAGTTCACACCTGGGGCTGTTTCACCATTCTGTTCCTGGGTTTACCAAGTGCTGAGGCACAGCAGCTTCCCAGATACCAGGGAGTAGAGATCTGAAGTTCATTAATTAATCTGTTAGCAAACATCTTTGGCTCCTTGATCAGCTCAAGCCAAATGGAAATAAGAGCTCCAGTCCTAGAGAAACTCAGGCCTCTGAGTGGCTTTGAGCTTGGGACTTTCAAACTCCACGTGGCTTTGAGCTTGGGACTTTCCAAGGAAAGTCAGCTCCGAAATATTTGCATGCAGACTGGCAGTTTGCATCCCAGATGCTAGGACAGAAATCAGTAACAGAGCTCCAGAGTTCACGGTGAAAACGCTGTTCTGGGCGAAACCACACACAAAGACCAGGCACTTCCCATATGACACAGAGAAAGCCTGATGATTTTTTTTTTTTTCCCCCCAAACCATATTTCAATCGCCCTCAGTCATTTTCCCCCCAGGTTAAAAGCCAACTGTTAATTGTAGGAGTTTCATCTTGGTGAGGTGGTGAAGCCGGTGGAAAACCTGTACTCAGCACCATCAGACTCTGCTGAAGCCTGTCATTTATCGCCTGAAAGGAAAGAGTAACAACCCAACGCAAATATTTGAACTTCTCGTTGTTCCTGGCAGGGCTCTTGCAGCATACATGCGAGCAGATTGCATTTGTTTTTGCTAGGGTGGGAGAAGCAACAGAGACAGAGCTGGGTACGAGCCGAATCCAGCACACAGGAGAGGCAGATGCCATTCCCAAGGCTCAGCACACGTGCGCAGGGCTGGAGCACCAGCACAGGTTGTTTTATCAAGGCAGGGTGAGTTGGTTCCTGGAGCCTTATCAGGGTGTAGATCAAGGGTGGATGTTGATCATGAAGAGCAGCACAGGGCAGAAACGCCAGCAGGTAAATCCTCCGCCTCTGAGGTTATGAGCAGAACTGAACCAACCGCCAGAAGACTCCAGATCCGAGCAAAAAAATCCAGGTGGCCCAAACGTGGACCTTCCTCAGAACTGCTCCAGCCTGGTCATGTCCCACTTGACCAGAGCAAAGCATTAACCAGACGAGCGGCACCCTTCAAAATAATGACGCGAGATGTTCGCCCATCCTCAGAAAGCACAGGAGCAGCAGATCAGAGGCCTCCACCACCCGCAAACCAAGAGGCCAGGAGCAGACTTGGTTTCACCGATAGCACCGGTGCGATTTAAAGAGCCTGTGGAAAAACAAACAGCCCGTTGTTTGACAGGCCTGATTCCCTGGCTCACGGCCCAAGGAGGGGAGCTCAAGAGTGCTGAGCAAAGGGTTTAGAAGAAAGCCCTCGAGTCAAACACCCGCCACGGAGGTTAGTGACCAGCGACCCGCACTTGCGCAGGGATGAGCACCGAGCCGAGGAGCACCAGTGAAGGCACCGTCTCCCCAGCTGGCTGCTGCTCCAGAATCACAGAATCATTTGGTTGGAAAAAGACCTTTAAGATCATCGAGTCCGCTCTCCCTCCTGGTGCTGGATTTCACCAGCGATGACAAGGGGCTGCTAAGCTGGAGAGGAGGATATGAGTCCCTAGTGACTAACTTGCAATCAATATAAAGAGCAAGATTAGAGTTAACTTCTAATTTTTTTTTTTTTACTGCTCACCCTGCCCTCATTCACCATGGTTTGCTAACTACTGCATTTAGGCTTTTTTTCTGACATTCAAAAAAAAGAGTCTGCTCTGCAATCATGGCTTCAAGAGGAAAGAGGTGAAGGCAAAAGTCCAATAGCAACACTGTCGTTGCTGCTCTGCCCATAAAGATGGGCTCAACCAGACACAGCAGCTGCCCAAACCGGTCTTCTACTGCAGCTCAGCTTCTTCTGCAGCGCTGGAAACAGCGACCCAAAATACCAGCCTTCAGAAGTTTGGTGCTATGATGGATAACGCTGATACGCGTTTGAATTATTTCTTAACGTTTATCAGAACTCTTCACATCCATCTATGCCAACATGCTTCAGAGCCCGGGTTCAAGTGAGGCGAGAGCCCTGACGGCCGGCAGAGAACACCACTGCGCTTTCCCTCTGCTATCTACAACAGGATTGCACCCCAGGAGCTCCACTGGGCACACCTGCCCCGTCCAAACAAAGCTGGAGATAGGGCGTACGTAAACACACGCGCGTTACAAGGACGGCCAGGCAGGCACGCAGCTATGCCTTTTGGGGGAGTCTGCTGGCAAGCGTGTGCTTGCTCACCCTTAGCGACACGGACAAGCACGTAGGAAGCAGCGTTGAATTAAAGCTCGACACCTTAATTGTGTTTGCAAGGCTGAGGATGGCGTTAGAGCATTTGGGAGCACAGCAGAGGGGGATGCTTCTTCGGAGCTGGTAACGCAGCCCCTTCAGATATTTGTCAAGCCCATTTCTCTTGGCAGCCGCCTGTTGGGACCCAAGGAGACAGCAGTTACTAAGGGATCAACATCTCCTGGCAAGCCCTTGCTGAGTCAGCCCATATCAGTCTTCACATACTCACGGGAGGAGAGACGTTATCCTTGAATGGCTTTGCCCGGGATCTGTAGAGGTGCCGGCTGACACCGCTGCCGTCGCCTCGTCCTGCCCACGCCGAAGGGACTGGTGGAGCAGGGCAAAGCACAAAGCCCTGCGCTTACGATAGCGCGGGAGGCAAGGAAGCCTGCGCTGGCTCCCCGCAGGGTGGACAACAGTGAATAAACAGATGGCCTTTGGCAGCGTAGAGAAGAGCGTTTCGCTTTGCTTACGAGAAACGGCTCATGCCAGTGGAAGAGAAGCACCGGGGCCATCCCCCTGTGCTGTGACAAACATAACGACACCAGTTTCAATGCAGATCGCAGTAGAGCCGTCGGGATGAGCCATACTCCAGAGCGGCCGTGACAGAGCGTGCGGAGTTCTTCCATTACGTCACCGCTACCTTGCTTGACCCAAGGTTAAGAATAACAATCAGGCTGCGCTGCCTCATGCTGCCAGAACAAAACTATTTAGAGACAGGCTTCCTAGGGCAGCCGCGAGCTTGCTCCCCTGGCAGGCTTGCAGGGAGAAGAGCTTTGAGAGGTAGGGCCCGTCGGTACCCCCGAAGGAGGTGGAGGCCAGTAGGGACGTGACTTCTTTCCCATAAGGGCAAGAGGTGCCAAGTGTTTGGCACGTGCTTTGCCGGACAGGATTAGCATGGGCCCTGCAAAGCTCCACTCGCCTGAGCGTGGCTTTTGCTTAAGGGGGTTTCTGATCTCGCTTGTTTATCCTGGTTGTACATGACCATGAAAGCCTTCCAGAGCCAACAGAGGTGAAGGAAGCGCGTTCCTGATGAACTGCTCCCTCCCGAGCCAGGCCCCCCTCTTTCAGGGGAGCACTCAGCAGCCTACCCAAGGCATTGTGTTTCTTATGAGACTAGAATGGCATCCAGGTCCTGTTTCTGGACAAAACCCACGGCAAGCTGCACTCACGTGACAAGGACACTGCTCAGAGTCCCCCTCTCACATCCCCCATGACAGAAGGGAGGATGTGATGGAGACCGGGCACGGGAGCGCTGTGCAACCTCTTGCTGAGCACTAGAAATGCTCTCTCGTCCCCGGGAGGTCAAATATCCGCACTCCTCTGACGCACAGGGCTGGGAAAAGCAGGAACGCACCCATGTGCAGGGGTACCTCAGGAGAAAGAGCCAGTTGAGCATCCAGAACTAGAGCCAAATTGCTCCATTCTTCTTCATGGTTTCCTTACACACGATTTTATTGCAGCCTGGGAACTCTGCTGCTGCCCAGCAGGCACATCTGGACAGATGTTTTAAAGCAGCACCACAGACATCAGTCAAATCCCATCATACAAACCTCCCTTCCGTAAGTGTTCCCGGGTCACTGCAGTCCTGCTCTCTCCCCACCTCATATTCCCAGGTCAGACCATCGGAGATTCACCAAAGATGATGTGGGATTTATGATCCTCATGCCCCGCTGTCCTCTAATGGGTGGTGGTCACCCATTATACAGAGGTACGAGCAGCTCTCTAACCACAGGTACCTGCAGAGCTCCAGGATCTTCTTGCCTAAGAGACAATCATCTCACCTAAGAGACCATCATCTCCAGCCTGACCTGTGCATTTTTGTGATGGGGAGGTAGAACTTCACAGCGGCAGATGAGGAAAAAGGGCGGATGAACACAGCAGTGGAAAGAGGGAGGGTTAAAGCAGATAATTGCTGTAAAACACTGAACCATGCTCAGAAAATTAGAGCAGTTAAGAGCCCGGGTCGAGCTGTAATGATGACATTTCAGATAAGTTCAAGCACAGCAATGCAAAAAAGTGGGGCAAAGAGTAACCACCGCTTGCGTGGAAACCCCTCGCCGTGAGCTCTGCTCAGAGGCAGGAGCACGGCTTCGTCACAACAAGCCCTCATCGCCCACAGTTACTCCATCACCCGGCACCTTCAGAAACAAGCAAAGCCATCCCATGGCACTGCCTCCGTGCTGATGGGCAGCGTATAGCTGTCATCCGAGCGAACACGGAATAACAGGGTGGGTCCCCGGGAGCGGAGGGGCTGCAGGATACGAGATGGCTGTGGTGCTTTAAGACAGCTGACAATGGACAATCTCCACATGAAGGCCACCCAACACCATCATTTTCTATGCCCTGGACAAAACCAGCTCCAGATCCAGAATAACCATCAATTTCTCAGGCTGGGAAGAGGAAGGAGACATTGTCACCGAGTCGCCCTGTAACCACCAAGCTCCCTGCTCTACTCCACAGGGAGAGCATGCCAGGGGCCATCCCGCCTTGGCTATTTCTGCAATCCAGCTGGGGTGGGAAGCAAAATAGGGCATTTCCAAACTTTAAAATTTAGTGGAGGGGCCCTGCATACAAACAGGCTTCCGCAATCACCATCTGTGCTCCCCCCAAAACCCTCCTCTTGTTTCAACAGAGGAGAGCAGACCAAACGCCCGACCCAGAGCAAGACTCTTGCTCCCGATGTTTCCAGCTGCACAACACATTGGCTCGGTCCGGCTTGTCGGATGTGGGGTGGGACGGCCTCTCCCCAGGACGTGCGTTTCCTCACATGAAGCCCGAAGACGAGTTGCCGCAACCCAAGCGGCACAGCCCATAAATCTTGATGCAGTTCCTCGGGAAGCTTGTGAAATCTTGTCCTCACCGCAGCGAAGCGGCCCTGTTGGCAGTGCAGCTCGTCCCCTGCCAAGCCGCGCTTGCTGAAGCTGCTCGGAGCAGACCGATCGCTGTCCCAGCAAAAGCCAGGCCTAGGTCTCATTTTATTTGACTGGTTTGGGTGTGCAGTCAAGCTCAAAGCCCTTTTAAAAAAAAAAAAGGAAACCCAGATCCTTCCATACCATTCAGAAATAAGCCCACGGGAGCTGCCAACCCAGTGCTGAGTTAGGGTTTCACTGCTGACAGCATCATAAATCCCAGAAGTTTGGGATTTGTTTTTTTTTTTTAAACCAGGGACCAGAAATTTGGGTGGAGGACAGGGAACTGCTCTGGCAGCTCTCGTAGTAACTTCGTTAGTGCCATGAGGTCAGTAATCACTTGTGCTGCAAAAGATCCAGAGTCAGCCCCTCTGCTTCCCCGTTTGCAGCCCTGGCACATGCCTACAGAAATCCTCCACATACCACCCAGCTTTAATACCCTCTCCTATTCTTAGCCAACCTGGTTTTCTTATAGACTATTACTCAGCTACGTACTCCCTGCTTTTGGCTGTCCCGTATCCCTCCCCTGGCCTGCCCCAGCCCCACAAGGCCAGCCACCTCCCCCTGTCTAGAAATTCCAGGGAAAAGCAAGTGACCCACAGCACCGAGCTTACCAGGAACTGCTGGGACACGGAGAGCCAGGACAAGCTGCTTTCTCCTGGCCAAAACATCCCTTGGGCTTGCTTCTGCTGCTTACAGCAGCGTCAGGCTCAGCCCCAGCTTGTACACCACACTCACCTGGCAGAGGGGATGGAAAAAAGCAAGGTGGCAGGGCTGGAGGCAGCTCGGGTATTTGTCCTCTCCCAAACTGCCATCTGAGACGCAAACAACAGCTCCATCTCCAGGAGCTGCAGCAAGGCAAGAAGGTTTCAGGAGCACGGACCCACCTGCTGATACAGGGCACCATCCAGAGCAGCTCCACCTGAGCTGCGGGGCTGGTCCCACCACCTGCACTCCTGCCCACAGCGGTGCAAGGGCATTTTCTGATTAAACTGGGGGTTGAGGAGAGAAATGTCGCTCTTCATAAATCAGAAAGTCCCATTTTAGAAAAGCCTTTTGGTGTAAGGGCTGAGAGTCTTCCCCTCAGCTATACGGGGGCTGGAGGAGGCAGGAGCCTTTGGTAACACGCACGCCTGCCTTACGATTTGAATCGGTGCGTAAAGATGAGTCTCTTCTCAATAACTTTATTCTGTTTCTCAAGCTGTTCAATCCCAGGTCTTGCCTGAGATCGTTTGTTACTATTTTTTTTTAAATCCAGGCATTGCCATGGCTTTGTCATTTGGAAACTCCTCCTGCCCGCCTTACTCTTCTTTTTTTCCTTCTGCTTTTCTTTATGGTAGCAGAAGAGGCCTCGAGGGCTGGCAGAGCATGAGGATGGGTGGGAGCGAGAGCCAGGAAAAACCTTGGCTGGGACCCTGGAGCCAGCCCCAGCAAGCACAGCTGCCATAAACTCCGGTTTTCAGCTTTAAATACTCGTGGGTTCAGATGGCTGGAGCCCCCCCTTTAAATTCCCACCCCTCCTATTACACAGGAGAAGTATTTCAACTCTGAAACGACCTCACAAAATCCTCTGACAATTTAAATGGTCGTAAAATATCCAGACTGGGCGATATGCAATAGCAATATGATGCTCAGGTTATTTTTTCGGAGGGTGGAGGGGGCTTTTCCAGCTACGACTGAGGATGTTGTTGTGGAGGAGAGCCAGCCCAGGGACGCCGGGTAGGACCAGGGAAATCCAGGCACAGGGACGGTGCCAGCGAGCCCGGCAGCAGAGCATCAGCAACGTTTTGGAGTACAGAGACCGCGTTTATACGTTACGTTCTTATTTTTGTAAGCTACTAGGAAGCATGGCTATGCCCCTGGAGGCAGAGCTCTCCGGGGCCGGGGAGCGGTGTCCTCCTGTGGCCACTCACCCAGACCCAGCCTGCTGCCTCCGACCTCCTCCGTGCCCCCGGGAGAGGGGTCTGCAGCTCCCGGCATCGCCGCAGCCCCCAGCCCACGCCCACATTTGCCATTCGTTGGCTGTGCACCCGCTCAGCCCCTCTCAGAGATGGTGCCCATCCTCCCCAGACCCAGAAAACCACTCGGTGAGCCTGGCTTTAGAGGAAACCCCACGAGAGTCAGCTCCCCAAGCACCAGGTTCATGCTCTGGTTTGCACCTCTTGCCTCTACCCTACCAGCGATCCGCAAATGCGGTTGGAACTGGCTGGGGATTTCCGAATACACTGTGCTCGGAGGGGCGGCCGCAGAGGCACCATGTGGGAGCCTGGGGTCCTTCAGAGCCCCCCACCTTGCTGGGCACAGGGCTCTCTGCTGTGGGTCCCTTTCACCGATGGATCCACACTGCTTCACCCACGCGGAACTGCTCCATCCCCATGGGGGAGCGATGCAGCACCCTGAGCACCGGCACACTCACTATAAGGGTGTCTTTGGACATCTTTGTCTTTGGACATCTGCTCCTGACGCCCCAGCCCAGCCCAGACAGCCCCATGCTGAACCGGTGACCTTGCTCCAGCTCCCATTTTCATCCCGGGGGAGCTCGAGCCTCCTGCAGCCGCATCCAGAGCCGACGGCAACGGCAGGGTGGCTTTGCCAGTGGCGGGGGTATCGGGCAAGCGAGCCAAGCACCGGGAGCAGACAGCAGCGTTTCTCCATCCTCCCCGAGGGTTTATCCGGCAGCACTGGAGCCCTGATTCCTGCTCCATTTCTGATCATCAAAAATGCATAATTTGAAGCAGAGAAGGGTGTATTGAAAGCCTTTCCACAGGCTTTATTTAGAAATCACAGTCCCCCCCGTGTTAAATAAACTTAATTTAACTTGATGTCCTGTTAGTGCGGGTCCCAGCACTACTGTGACCACATCAGCGTGGCTGCAGGGCCACCGGTCCTTGTCACCACAACAGGCTCCTTGGTTGTGGTTGGGCTGGAGAAGCCGTGGAAGCAGTGCTAGTCACGTCCCTGCCTCCTCTCATCCTTCAGGGGCAGGCTCTGGATATTTCTTTTGTGGAGGAAGACCAAAAGAAAAAAAAAAAAGAGGGGAAAAAGAAAAGGAGAGAGGGTGTTGTCCCCGAGATGCTGTGCTCCTACCCGGCCTCATGTCCAGGAGGAATCTATAACATGGTGACATTCATGTAGTGTCACCCCAGCAAGCACTAAAAGCCATGTCTTCTTGACTCGGGAGGGGAGAGGAAGAAAAGTGATGTGACCCGAAGGAAAATCCCATCTCCCATGACGGCAGCTCACAGCGCCCTGCCCCGCAGCCCCTGCTCGGCCTGGCAGGCAGAGGTGGGACGGGAGCTGCTTTGGGCAGAGCAAGACCCGTGCGGCGAGAACACCGCAGCCAGCTTTACTCAGCAGAGGGAGCTGCTACACGTGAGGTTGTTTTGGTTTGTATTTTTTTTTTTTTTAAGGATATTTAATGGTTTAATGGGAGGTTTCCACTGAATCGTGCCCCGTAACATCAGACTGTAGCGCATCGTCCTGAAAACAGCTGCACCCTGCGAATGATCGGGTCTATTTAAAAATGCAAACAGCAGCGAGGGAAACTCAAGGTGACCCCTTCTTTCTATCAGGAGGCAACTGTGTGCTTCTCCTGCTTTTCCTGCCTCGCCATGGAGGGGCTTTGCTTAATGCCTGGCCCCGTGGCAAACGCCCTGGCTGGTACCGGGGCTGGGGAGCAGCCTTGGGCCCTACAGCGACGCTGCCTGTGGCTTCCTCGCTCCCCCGGGAGCTGGCCCTGGCAGAGGCAGCAAGAGGCATTTCTGTAGGAGCTCTACAGAAGCAGGGCAGAGAGGAACAGGGTGTCCTTGCAGCTGCTGCCTGTTTCCCTCCTTTAACAGCCCTTGACACCATCAGACTGGACGACCCTGGCCTTCCCGACATCTCTATCGCAGTTCCTAGCACAGGTTCTCACTCACCACTTTCAAGGACTCAGATGCCCAAATTATACCACAGAAAATGGATTAGAAGTGAGGAAAAACAAAACAACCAAACTCAGGAACATCCTAATGCAGCGCTTGACCTTGCTTCTGTTGCTCCAAACTCCTGGCAGAGGCATCAAGCAAAGTTTGAGGCTGACTGCGCAGCATCCCTCCTCCCTCCAGCCCATCCTCTGCAGCGCAGCCGGCTACGACGGAGTCACAAACGAATGCGATACATCTTCATCCCTCCCAAAACGTTAACCAACCTGAGACAGGTGCTCCAAGAGCAGTTCATGTGCACGGTGGGTGTAATTGCACCTCATTTGGCTGCGCTCAGCAAGGTTGCTCCTTGCGTAGAGGTGAGGCTGCTCCCGAGCCTCAGGAGGCAGCACCTTACTGCGGGTGGCAGGCTTGGTCTGGCAGAGGACTGGGAGATCTCTGCGTAGGCAGCCAAGGTTTATTAGAGAAATTGTTAAATTCAAATGACTCGGATACAAAGATAAGCTGCACCGCCTTCTGAAAGGCAAAGGTGTTTCTGATCCGTAGAAACTGATACAGGTTACCGAGACATCAGCGACCGCAGCGGGTTTGACAGCAAAATGATCACCTTGCAGTTAATCTTAGCGGAGTCAAAGTTTCTTTCTACCTGGTACATCCAATAGGATGTGTACATCGTGTCAGCGTGTAACTACCGCCTCTCGCCTACGGCCGTGCTGCCTGTCCTCCGGGACGGTGCCGGCTGTCTCAGCAGCGTCTCTTCTGTTCCCGGTCAACCACGGTGGCTCTCCCCTCCCTCACTGGCCGTGTTTAAACATCCAAAGCAACACATCTCTACGGAACATTTCTAAATTCAACTGGTTAGGCTGCTCTCATCTTTAACCGGATGGGGGAACAAGGAGGTGCAGAACTCACAATCTGTTCTTAAGCCTTTAAACTAAAATTAAAAAGAAAAAAAAAAAACCAAACCCCACTGTTCATTTCTCACGGAGAATTCAAACCCGTCACCCGGCATGTTCCTAGGAATGTTTTTCTGCTTGCAACAGTTAGCGTCATGGCATCGTATCCACCTCCCCTCCCTGGAGCACCACGGCGGCGTCTCGCCCGTGGGATGAGATGTCATAGGGCCGCACGCATCAGCGCCGCTGTCCACACGCTCGTCAGCGCGAGGCTGGCTGACAGTCTGAGCAGGGGGCAAGCCCGGAGGGACGGGGAGGCCGAGGTGCAGGAGCAGACCTCGTAGCCGTTTTCTGAGCGGCTCTCGTCGTGCTGCCCTGGTTTGGAGCGTGCCCCAGTCCTGCTGCTCCCCGCCGCTTCTGGGGAGTCGGACTGCATGTCGCTGCACACCAGCCAGTCTCTAGCGATGGACTGGGGGTAACCGGGCTGGGCCTCCAGGTCACTGTCCAGCACCTTCCAGTACTCCTTGCCCCTGAAGAAGTAACTTGCACCTGCGAAGAGACCAAAACCCAAAGGCAAGATGAGCGGCGATGGGCCGTGGAAAGGGCGCAGGAGTACCCGGAGCAGCAGAGGAGCATTCCCACCCAGCCGAGCCCCGGGGAGCGGAGGCAGATGCGATGCCGCTGCTTGTTGCCAATACCCTCTCTCACTGCAGGAGCGCAGCGGCTGCTGGCGGGATGCTCTAAAAGACGATCTTAGAGGTCTCTTCCAACCTTCACGATTCTATGGTGTTACGCCCGGCTGGGATCTCACACCAGGCAGGAGCCACCAGACAGATGGGAGGCGGGTGGTGAGATGTCGCCTCTTCTATGGTGGCTCCTAGAGCAGATGCATCCCCCTGGTACCAAGGGTGCGCAGGGCAAAAGCCCGACTAAATGCACCGCTGGACACACCGTACACATCTCTTGGTGGCCATCAGTGGACGGTCTTGTTACAGGGCACGGTAAGGCTGAAGAAGACCTCACCTACCTGTTAGTGACCTGGGGTGCGTGCTGCTATCCCTGGGCTCACATAAATAACCTGAGCCTGGCAGGGCCCTGGGAACCTTCTGCTCCCGGGTGCATTTTTTTCCATTCTGAACAGGGAGGTTGTGAATTCTCTAAGCAGGTCCCATGCTCACGGAGGACTCCTACCCACACGGATGGCCCATCGCTCTCAACAGCTTCAGGGATTCAGTTTGAAAAGCCTCTGGAAATGTCCCTGCCCTCTGCCTGGTTTATGGGTTGCTATTACACTGCTAGGTCACCGGTAAATAAAACCTGGAGGTGCCACTTTGCTGTGAGCGAATGGCTGGTGTTAAACATCTCCTGTGACAAAATTTTTGTGGTCTTTTCAGGGAGAAGAAACCACTGAGAAATCTCATCCCCGGAAAAGAAGTCGTAACTCTGGGGAAAACATCTTAAAAATACTTTCTGGTCACATCCTCACGTGTCTAGCTAAAAATGCAACGACAACAAATTCAGCGAAGAGCAAACCGGCATCTATTAGGATAAAAAGCACTGCAAAACAACATCAACTGTGTTCTTTTAATAAAATCAACTTATTAGGTCCCCAGGATATTTTTGTTGCCTGCTTGAAACGACAACGTCTTTTAGCGAGCAGTGTGCGGTGCAGGGAGCTCTGGCTGGAAGCCTACCTCCCTCTTCAGCTTTCAGAAAGCGTCATCCCATCTGGGGCCGAGCAGTTTATGTCAGCAGGCACGGTAGAAAGGGCTATAGCTCAAGTGCAAATGAAGCATCGATTTTTTTTTTTTCTTATGTTTTTTGAACCGGCATATGGACTCACCATCTGACCACCTCATGGCATCATCTAAAGGGCTTGGTATTCCCTTCCACAGGATGGTCTCTGAAGGGTACCCGGCATCCATCCTCCGCTCGTGGTCATCGTAGCGCCAGTAGAGATTGTCCTTAAAGAAATAAGTCTTGTCATTGTGGGCCCAGGAGAAAGCGGCGTCGATTCCTCCCGGTGGCAGACCGAAGTCCGAGATCGGCCGTGGGTATCCTTCCTCCACGTTATTGTCTTTGAAGACCCAGTACCTGTCTCCTGCGGAAAGGAAAGAAGCACAGCAAAATCACATTTGTTTCACAGCCGAAACCAGTATTCCCCCGCAGACGAGCTGGTGTTTCATTATTTATTGCCGTGACAATCCTCAGGACTGAGCTCTTGGCATTGAAGGATGGGGATGGGAAGGCAGCAGCCCAGTGGGGAACCTCGATCTTTGAATTGTTGGGGTTTTTTTGTGTGTGTGTCAGGCTTTCCATGGAGCATAGCCCTGCTTCCCTCCTGAACTGCTGCAGGCGTGACGGTCCCGGGGCACGAGCACGCCAACAGCGTTAGTACAGCTGTGGCTTTTATGTACTTGGTGGTGGCATTTGGTTTCCTGCCCCTTTGATGTCTGCCCGATATCCAACTGCAAAAAATAGCAAGTTACATGCAGCTGTTGTGGGCAAATTGAGCGCTGTCTGCCTGCTGTCCGACCCCTGAGAGCCCAAGCGTAGTCCCACGTCGGAAGAGAAATCACCACACTTTTTAGACGCAGCTGGGCTGAAGGACCTGTGAATTTTAAGGGACCTAAGGTGGTAGGTACCACCACCACCACCCTGCTCTGGGCAGGATGGAAATGTCAATGTGGGGTTTTTTTTTCAGATAAAAATGAAGCACAATGTGACTGCCCCACAGTCATACAAAGAATCAGAACAAGAAAACCAACCCAGAACTCCTAATTCCTAGGTGATACTCCAACCACCTGGGCAGTCTTTCTGTTTGTACCATGTCTCTGCGAACCCAAAGTGTCCTTTTGGGCATCACCCAACCTATTTTCAAGATCAGGCTTTTTCCTCCCTCGAAGGAAAATGATTTTTCTTCTAGAAAACCTGAAGAGGCACTTAAACACCTGCCCGTGTATCAGCAGCAGGACCTCCGGGGCCGGGGTAATTTGCGTGCTTTGGTTTCTGCCCAGGGATCAATGAAACAGCGCCGGAGGGAGAGCACGAGGCAG
The DNA here is from genome assembly GCA_013401315.1 of Balaeniceps rex. Taxonomy (NCBI): domain Eukaryota; kingdom Metazoa; phylum Chordata; class Aves; order Pelecaniformes; family Balaenicipitidae; genus Balaeniceps; species Balaeniceps rex. The sequence goes on from VYZW01047687.1 coordinate 136,875, forward strand.
TATTTTACAGCTGGAAAGAAAAATCTCGAGTTTAACCTTAGGAGCTAGGCAGGACTGACACCCACATCACGCGTGGCCACGGGGCACTGTGCCTTGCAGGGGCAAGACCCCAGCTGCGGCAGAGCTGTAATTTTGGCCTCATAAGCCAAACGTAGCCAGCAGGAGCCCCTGGACCCGAGCTGCCGGAGGTCTGTCCGTCCCCAGCGGCAAGAGAAGGGAAGAAGGGAAGGAAGCGAGTGAATGCCGCTGTGGTCTGCAGTCCTGACTGGGAGGGTCTGGTGCCAGGCGTGAGGGCTGCCGGGCTCCAGCTGGCCCCATTCCCTCCGGATTAGTGGGAAAGCAGAGCGGGGTGGGCTGCCCGAGGCGGCCTTTCGCACGTTGTTCCTTGGGGAGACGCAGGGCTCAGTGGTGCTCGGCGTGCGGGCAGCCTGGAAGGGCTTCGGCTGCGCTTGGAAACGCTTCTGCAAGCACAGAGGTTTGCATGGGACATTCCTCCAGCCTTGCTGGAGGAACTGAAACCAAATTATTGCTTTCAGAAGCGCTTGGTTTAGCACTCCCGAAATCGATGACTGCACCACGCTCGGAGCAGAACGGTCGGGAGACCGGAGGAGCACGGTGGGCTGGGACGTATTTAGCTCTTCAAGCACATGACCTTTCAGAAAGAGCTGGTGCCTGCTGGGGGCTTGGGTGACGTTCAGCACGTGGGTAACGTCTAACCAGCGTGGACGGACGGTTTGCTGGGGACTTCAACATTTGGGTAGGAACCACGAGCTAACCTCTTCCCTCCAGTTCTTCTGAAAAACTGGTGAGATGTTTTTAAAAAGAGGGAGGGTTATTATACTTATTTTAAGAAAAAAACCAAACAGTAACAAAAATGTAATTAGCAAAACCAAGCTCTTCAGGTTTGCAATTTTGTCCCCTCTGCAGCTTCTTCGCTTCTCAGCAACAAATACTAAAAAGAGAAAAGGCTGAAGAAGGAACACAAAACCTGTGAAGTGTGCGCGTGGGTGGTTCCTGCTTCTATTTCATTCTTGAAAAGCAAAGATTTCAGTTAGGTTGGGCTGAAGTTCTTCTTCAATGACATCTCCCTCATTTTCTGGGGAACACGACTGCTAGTTTTTGCCTGCCCTCCCTACAAGCTGGTTTCTCCTGGCCTCGCTCATGGACAACAGATCTCAGACCTGCCCTGGGTGATGCCCAACGGCTGACGCTGGCGTCTCCTGCCTGCGGGAGAGGTCAAAACTCTGCCAAGGTTCCTTGGCACCGGGATCTATACCGAGGAGACACACGTGCTGCCTGCAGCACTGCCTTCGCTCTCACCTTTGAAGAAGACGATCTTGTGGTCGCTGGTTCTCTCGTAGACCGCGTCCAGGCTGTCCAGGTTGAGCGGCAAGCCCCGCCAGAAACGGTGGATCTGAGCCGGCTGGAGGGAGACCAAGTGCTTATTGCGAGTCAGTCTCCAGAAGTACTTGCCTGGAGGAACAGACTGGACATTACTGAACCACACTGCAACCCACCTTCGCCGGGGCAGACGAGCGCCGGGCAGCGGCAGCGGCAGCAAGCAAAGCGCATGAGATGGGAGCTATGAGTTACAGGCGTCCTGCTTTCCAGCAGCAGGGGCTAGCGCTTTCTCTTCCTGGCAGCCATTAGAAGAAAACCCCTTTTTGGGATCAAAATAATCCTCCGGACATTGCGCTGGAGTCGTTATACTCCTGGCCGCAGTGTGAAGCTGCACTGGAGCAGGTGAGAGGAGCCTTTCGTCTCCTCCCTCGCTGCTCTGCGTGGGACCTCCTGGGAGGTGGTGGGACCAGGCGGCGGCTGAAGCTACACCAGGTACCCGCAGCCTTTAGCGAGAGCCTCCGAAGAAACGTGGCTGTTTCTCCTCTCCCGGAGCACCCGCAGCCTCCTGCGCGCAGGATGCCCAGCTGCTTTCATATTTAGAAACGCGTATGATGTTACGATGAAACACGGAGATATCAGAGGGGTTTTTTTAATGAAGAAAGGGAGTAAGAAAATAGAGGAGGAGGAAACTATATTAATAAAACTGGAAGGGGTTGGAGCGGGGGAAGGAGGAACGATTAAGGAGTTTGGTACCATCTCGAGGTATAGGATAAGCAGGGGACCTCGGTCCTGCGGTGCTCAGGGGCCAAACGTACCGGTGGCGTACGTGGACACACTTCCAGCACCCGCAGCAGCACCGCCCCAGCTAGAAGAGAGTTTGGCTTGGGGTATTTCTGGAATATTTTGGGTAATGGAAAAGGAAACAGGTTTGTCCTCTGCGGGAAGGATGCCAAACTTTCTCCTGCTGAAGGAGCCTTAGGTGGGATTTCTCGAGGAGTCTTAATGATCTTAGGGGCCAACTCAAAACCCGGCTCTCTGCACCGTCTCAGGGATTCTCAGCCTGAGTTTCTGCAGCGCGCTTCGTGAGCCGGAGCAAGATGTCTAAGAGCCAACTCTCAGCTTTGTCTCGTATTTGTTATTGCCGGTTAGAAATTATCACACGTTATTTACGTCTGCTCTTGCATGGATTCCCAAGGGGGGTTAAGCAACAGAAACCAAAGATGCATCTTCAGATTTGTATTCAAGGCACTCGGCCGTTCCTCCAGAGCCGGCAGATTGTGACACTGTCTTTTAAAATTTTATGGAAATTGGATCGTAGCCTAATAATGCAGGAGGTGAAACTCTAACACTTAAACATCTGCAGAGAGGGGGGTTTTATTCTAATTATAAGGATTTATATCATATTCTTGTTCTTCTGCTCCAGTTTGCATATTTGCTCTATCTGACTGAAACCCACAAATGAATAATACATTCAAACGTGGTAGGAATTGCCATAATTACGGATTCTTTTTAAGTTAGAAAAAAAAAAATAGGATTCAAATTGGCTGGCCATTGTACATCGATGGAAAAACATGTAATTAAATAAAGATGATCTCTGCATCTCTAATTAGCAAGGCACTAGGCAAAGCCAGATTTTCACTTTTTTAACAAGAAATACAGCTCGACAGAATTCCTTCTTTAGCAGCTAAGCACCTGAACTTCGGAGTACCCTGGGCTCGTTTGAGCCAAGGAGGGAAGCCCCAGTGCTTTGGACATTTCAACCCTTTGCCAGCGGTGGGCTCAGCGGGTGTGCAACTGCAGCAAGCACGCTGTAAAGCTACCCTCAAAGGCAGGCATAGCCGGGGCTGTTGATTAGTTTGGTGGGGTTTTTGACAAGCTATCAGGAAAAAGCAAAAAAAAAAAAAAAAAATAGCAATTAAGGAGCAAGGAATTCTTAATGTGACAGCCCCGGTCATGTTTTGTCACGGCCAAAGTGCTCACCCAAGTGCTGCGGTTGCTTGGACGATCATCAGCCAAAGCCAGATCCGTGGGGGAATTGCTGCTATTAGCATGCAGAAATATAATAAGATAAAACAAAAAAAACCCCAACCCTGTGTTTGTTTAAAAAGCTTGATTTAAAACCACCCTCTGAGCTAGCAAAGTGAGCAGGATGAAAGCCAAGTGTGAAGTCCTGCCGTCCCGAGCGTCTCGGTTTATATGGATGACGGGCTGAGGCGATTGCTCCCTCTAATACCAGGTGATTTTGATCCCAGCTGCGTACCGCGCTCTCCGTACTGCGGCTGCCTCTGGCAAGATTGCGGCACGCAGCATGCAAACACACACACACGCAAGCCAAAGTTGTTTTAAAACTTCAGGAGTCTGTAGCGAGGCCCCTAAATCAAAGCAAGCGGCGTTTCCAAAGTGCGAGGAACCCACCGTCGCCTTCAATACTTCAATACTGGGAGCACTGGGGAGCTTCGATCCTGGTGTCTTCGTGGTGGGAAAGGCTGCTCGCCGGCTGAGGAACCAGCCGGACCAGCTCAGAACAAAATGTCCATCAATGGAGGGAGCTCATCACTGGAGGTCATTCAAATCCTGCCCGAGAGGTGACGTCCCTGCTCCGTGGTGCCCAGGACGGTTTGGTGGCAGCGATGGGGGTTCCGAGGGAGGTGCCGGGCTCCGGAGGCAGCCGTGCAGCTGGCACCCGCTGACACTGTGCTCTTTACATTTGCATTTTGGCCCACAATAAATATATCCAAAAATAGACACTGAGATGGACTTCTCTCTAGTTTTCTTTTTTTTTTTTGTTTCCCTCTGAAAGACAGACAGCCATTTATCCAGGACACCAGTTCTTGTCTCTTATTTTTCCTTCTTCACTGTGGCTTTTTGGAGCCGGCACCTGAACAAACACTGCAGGGGAACAGCCTCCGTCTTGTGCTCCCCCGAGGGCACAGACAACATCGAATTCTCTGGAGCCCTTTTGCCATTCTTGCCTGCGACCCGAGACTCGCGCTCTGATACCCAGATGGGTTATATGCGCCCGGACGCTGCTCCTGATCCCTGGGGGAGATGCTTCTGCTTCCCTGCTGGAGGGCTTTGGGGTGGCCAAATGGTGGCCAGGGATGGAAACAAGCACCCAGTGGGCATTTTTCCATCTTGGAAAGATGGAAAAGAAAGCTCATGGAGTCCAGCCTAGAGGGGCTCTGTACAGCTGAGAAGGCACCGGTGGGATCCTCGTCGACAGCCGGGCACCCCGGGGACACGCTGCCAGCAAGTGTTTGCTGACACAGAACCAGATGGCTCTGCAATCGCGCGCACGTTGTCTTTGAGCGATGCACAGCAAGCGGCATTAGGGAAGGTGAAGCGTGGGAGGAAAGGAAAGTTGGAGGCATCCAGGAAAAAAAAAAGCTGTTGTTGCTCTGCTCATCCTTGGCTCGACCCAGGTTTCGACTTTGATAGTGCAAATATCAGATTTTAGTTCTTCACTTGGGCGGTGCGGTGCAACGGGTCAGAGCGCGGTACAAAGCGCCGCGCTGGATCATCACCAGCCCAGAGGGAAGTGTTAAACCCCGGCTCCTGGTGTTAGGGCACACGTCCCTCGTGGGCACCACACCGGCCGTGCACCGCGGTGACGTGGGCAGGTGGGTTTGCCTTCACTGATGTCTCCTTCCTAACCACGCGCCAGACCCCCAACCTGCCGTCGGCCGCGTGGGCACCTCCTCCACCGTGCTGAGAGGCACCGGGCACGAGCCGGGCGGTTTCCTTCCGCACCGCAGGCAGGATTTGCATTGATGTAAAAATTTCCTTGTCATCCATCCTCGGCCTAAGTGCGCTGATTAAAGGTCTAAGCCCTTTGATTTGAGCCAAACAGAGTCCGCGGCGTGCGAGACGCCTGCCTGGGTCTGCGGGCCCCGCAGCCTGGAAACCCCGAGCCGGCTTATCCTCATCGCCCGCCCCAGCCTGTCTGACGCTGCTGCAGCGTTGCACTGTCACACCAACGTCACCGCAGGGTGACGCACACAAAGAGCGCCGGCAGCGGGCACTTACCTTTGAAGAAGAAAGCCTCCCCCCGGATCTGGGCCACCGCGTCGAAGTGAGTGTTGCATCTGTTGGGCACGTCCCGCCTGAGCCTGCGGAGAGATGCCCAGGTGAGCACGGCCCAGGTGGGCGGCGAGGGGCCGCGTCCTCCCCAGCGTCCCCATCCCATGGACCGCATCTGCCTTGCCCCCAGAGCCCCCGGCAGAAGACCACGGGCTGCGTCCTTCTGTCGTTCCTCACGCTCAGACCCAGCCATGTGCACAGGGGTTTGCAAGGTGAGCTTGGGCAACCCTCAGCCTGAAAAGAGCTTTGTGGCAGACGTGCTCCCTGGGCCACTGGAGACCATCGCTGGGAGTCGAGCCAGGACACGCTCTCCATCTACCAGCTAGCGGAGCTGCGGAGGGCAGAGCTGGCTTCCCGCTCCCTGGCAGCGCAGCGCAGCTCGGCCGGCTGCCCCCGGGCAGCAGGACACGTGGTGGATGAAAGCCAAGCAGCATCTCACTGGGGACGTTGCTACTCCGAGGCTGAGCTCTGAAATGCCAGCGAGAGGCGAGGGAGCTGCAAAGCAGAAAGTAGATGAGACCAAAGACAGAGGGACGATGCCACGTGCGAGACGATGCCATGTGATACGTGGTGAAAGCCACCTGGCAAGTCACTGCTGAGATGCTGAGCTGCTTTTAACGAGGTAGGTGGGAAAGGCACAGAGTGTGGAGGACCAAAAGCGCTACGAAGCCCATCTGAGAAACGATGATTGATGGAGGACAAGGAGAGGGTGCTGGGAACACACACGGAAAAGCTGCTGTGGGTGACGGGGAAGCATAAATCTAATTTTCTGCTAGAAGAGTTGTGCTGGGCTGCCAGCACCAGCTTCACAGCCCTCTTCGGGCATGTCGTGGTTTAACCCCAGCCGGCTGCTAGGGGCCCCCCAGCCGCTCGCTCACCCTCTCCCCCGGTGGGATGGGGGAGAGAATCGGAAGGGCAGAAGTGAGAAAACTCGTGGGTTGAGATAAGAACAGTTTAAGAATTGAAATAAAATAAAATACTAATAATAAAAAATTGTACTGAAAAGGAAAACAGCAACAACAAAAAAGAGAGAGGAACAAAACCCAGGAAAACCAAGTGATGCAACCGCTCACCACCCGCCGACCGATGCCCAGCCAGTCCCCGAGCAGCGATCGCTGCCTCCCCAGTTTCTATACTGAGCATGATGCCGTATGGTATGGAATAGCCCTGTGGCCAGTTCGGGTCAGCTGTCCTGGCTGTGCCCCCTCCCAGCTTCTGGCTGGCAAAGCATGGGAAGCTGAAAAGTCCTTGGCTGGTGTAAGCACTGCTGAGCAACAACTAAACCATCAGTGTGTTATCAGCATTATTGTCATATTGAATCCAAAACACAGCACTACGCCAGCTGCTAGGAAGAAAATTAACTCTATCCCAGCCGAAACCAGGGCAGGGCACAAATCGACAGATGCGGAGGTGAACCCCGTCCACGCTGCCAGTTGCACACGGGGCAAGGCAGAAGGGCTTGGCATGAACATGCATCCTGCTCCTCCTGCTGCCGGTGCGAGACGATGGCCTCCTACAGGCGCAGGGAGAAATGCTCTCATGTTTCTAGGTCAAAACACGGCCATACGGAGCCTTGTGGACACACTCCGCTAGAAGCTACACGGGCAGAAGGATAACTAATGGCATCCAGCACGTTCAAGGAAAAGGGTCCCTTAGGACCCTCACAGCCTTTCTGCAGCCCCTGGCAGCGGAGACAGCTCGCCAAGAGCAGGTGCTCAGCACCTCTGTACTGCGGGCATCGCACCAGGCAGGGCAAAGTGGGGTGAAGAAGGTGCTGAGGTGGGGAAAAACCTGCAGCCCAGGGATATTTTTTCAAGATTAGATTCTTCTTGGTCCCATTCCTGTAGGAATAATCCGACCGTTAATGCTTCAATCCCGTTATCCCCTCTTTGCAGACGGGGCATTGAGGCACAGACAGATGAAGTGACCTCCTCAAGGTCACACTCCAGATGGGGACAGCAGGAGGTGAAGGGGACCTGCTCCGTCTCTGCTGCTCTTTCTTGGGGCGCTCCTGGTATCTGGCAAAAATGTGCGTGACCGTGAGCTCCTTCCTTTCCGTTCAGTGTCCCTCCTTAACTGCCCTGCTGCCCTGGTAGTAAAACAATTTGGAAACTCCAACGTTTCTTAATGAGCTAGATCCAGAACTTCCCTTAACGAGGGCACGCTGGTTGCCTGATGACACTCAGGGTAAGCAGCCCTTTGCCAACGCAAACCTGCGTCAGAGTCAGGCGATCGGTCCACTTGTTCCAATATTCACCCCCACAGTTACATTAGGGAGTTGCTGACCGTGGAAAGGTGTAGGTAAGTTATGCTTGCACCATTCAGGGTACTGCAGAGGAAGTTTGATTAAAATTTCAGCAAGGATGAGTTCACCTAAGGGTGATGGGGACAAATTTCCATTAACATGAGCAAAATTTTGAGTCTTAGGGAAATGCAAAGCATTCCAAGATAATACAGAATTTCTGGACATGCCTTGAATGATGAAAATAAGCTAAGCGATAGACAGCAACTATCACTTGTTCCTGCTCTTAACCACTTCAGTTTCGGCTGGCTGGCCAGTCTCCACACATATTGCTTGAAAAAAACAACAGCGTGTGCAGGAGATGATCAGGAGAGGGGAGGAAGAAGGGGCAACTCTGTGTGCGTCTGTGTTTTCCAGGAGATAAGATGTCCAGAGGGAAGTACCGACGCCAGAGTGAGCAGGCAAGATACTGGTGCTTACTTGGAGCTTCACTACTACGTGTCCTTTGCAGGAACATCAGCGCCAGCTGAAAAGAAATGAACTTGACTTACGGGACAGTGGAGCGGTTCTCTGGCAGCTCTGGCAGGATAGGATGGTCATCAGTTTTGCTTACTTCAGGTTTGGCTGTGGGGGACACAGATTCCCTGACTCCTATGTGTAAAGACAAAGAAGAAGTAGAGGGATGCACCATCCTCCCCACCAGCTCCACTCACCCCAGAAAACAGCTCTTCCAGCGTGGACCAAGGCAGAAATGGGCCGTAGCCGGATGAGGGACACAAACTTACCGTAGAGTTGCCAGATTCGGACTTTGTCCTCGTAAGGTAGGTCATACTTCAGAGGATCGCCCACTGGACCTTGGTAGTAGGGTCTCATGATAGACTCTATGGCAGAGATGTGGGTCAAGCCAATGGCGTGGCCAAACTCATGGATGGCTACAGCAAATAGGTCCATCCCGTGAGCGTCTGGAAATAAAGACAAAATTGAAATAGAAGTCACTACATGCTGATTGTATTTTGGGGGTTTGGGTGGGCTGTAAGAGGGTATAGGTATGTGTTGGATAAACTGGGGAAAAAAGCTTTGGAATAGGTGAAGTTTGAAAACAAAATTTTTCTCCAGTTGGAAGAAGGAGACTGAAGTATATCATATAAAATGGAAAGCAAGCCAGACATCAGCCTGCAGTGCGAGTCCTCAGCCCCACACAGGCTTGGGGATCATCCCACTTATTCCCAGACCACTGACGGCACCTGAGAAAGAGCCGGACAAACAGCTGAGACCGTGACCTCGGTCGGCACAACCATCCATCATCCCCGCTAACTGGCGGTGCAGGAGCTGGGCCAGAGCGGTCGTCTCCTGTATCTCACGTCTGCCCTGCAGCAGCGGCAGACGCAGTCTTTGTGACGCCCAGAATACCAAATTTCTGCAGCCACCAGCCAGGAGCTCGTCAACGCCTGCGATAATGAGCAAAGCCACGCGCCAAGGAACTGGTGAGCGCCCAGCAGTGCCCGCCTGCCCACGGTGCTCTGCTGCTTGGCCAGGCTTTCCCTGCCTGCACAACACTGGCATCGCACGCTGCTGCCCTGGCCACTGCCAACACCTTCCTGCGCATGTACAAACACAGAGCTGCTCACCCGCTCATCGGCCACCAGCCCCGCACGTCGGCCACCAGCCCCGCTCATCGGCCACCAGCCCCGCTCATCTAACTGCTGCCCTGACAGGGAACGGCCGAAGGGGCAGATGACCACATCCACCTTGTCCCCAGAGGACTTGCCCGTCTTCTCCCCTTCCACACCTTGTGCTGGTGGGGCTGCAGCTCCGGGGTCTTCAGAAACGTTGATCCTCACACACCACGCTGGGCATCAGGGAGACTTTATTGAACATTGATACCTCCTCTGATGACTTCTTCCCTCAGTTAGGCGCTCTCTACTCTATTCTCTTTCCCCAAATGGCTTTATTTGCAACCCAACCCCTAGTGCCTCACACGGCACCCACACACAGACCCATCCTTCTAACAAAGGGTCTTCTCCAGAACCTCGGACACCCAGGTCAGATCTCAACAGGGGTTAATGTCTGCTTCCAAACCTCCGCCACCACTGCCAAAGCAAAGGCAGAGCTCCCCTCAGGAGCCATACGGGATTGATCCTGCTCGGTGCCTTCCCACCAGCCAGCTCCAGACGGGCTGGGTGAAGCACCCGTGCAATTGCTGCCCCTCGCCGCACACCAACGGGGGCAGCAACGATTTTAAGTACGGTTCTTGCAAAGATCACGACTGCAAGCATTGTAATAAAAAGGCAGCGAGGCTGGAAAACCGAGGTCTGCGTGGAGCTCGGGGAAGCCCCACGTTCCCCGCTCTGCGCTCGGGGCCAAAGGAGACATCGTGCAGAAGCAGCCGTGGCTGATCCTGAGCGATCCTTTGCGCTCCCCGCTGGGCTTGGGGTGTTGGGGGAAGATTTTTGCTGAATTCTGCTTTTTCCTTGATGGCTGTTATTTACAGTGTCTGCAAATAGCCAGGATTTTTATAACCTGTGCTGTTTTCCCCGGCACTAGGAGAGAACAAGACATATGCTTTCTGACATTTTAATGCCAAACTGACAACCTTGGGGATATTTTTATATCGCCTACCGAGTTGTTATTTTTGAATCACTAGGAAGAACAAAATAAATAAAAGATGAAGCTCGTGTAGCTCCAAGACCTTCAAAACAGAGGGCAGCTTTCTCACCATCAGGCTCATCCCCTCGTCCCTTGGCGATGCTCGGAGGGATCCTCCCTGCGGGGCCGCCGGCCCTGAGCCCGCTCCTCCACGCGAGCCTGTTTCACGATGAGCGTTCCCAACCACCAGCTATAAAACGGGCACCGCTCCTTACTGCATCACATAACACATCTGCTACGGCAAGATGCTACCAGACCTCAGCGCTTGCCTCTGCCCACTACGTCTGCAAAGCAGAGCTGCTGCTATTTTTTCTTCCCCATAAGACATGGGTTGGGGTTGCACAGCGTCATGAACCAAGGAGGCGGCTGAATCCTGAAGAATCAGCCTGTCCAGACCTTTAGCCTTAACCTCAGACCTCCTCCGGCATGTCTGGTGAACACTCCTGCCCACAAACGCTCAGCAGGGATGGACGGAGGTCAACCGGTGGGAACGGAGGAGAGGGGTGGGGAGAAAGAAGGTATTAGCTGGTTTCGGAGAAGACGATTAGGTCCGAATGAAATCATTAAGCTGAGGCAGCAGGAGCCCGCTGGGAGGCTGGCGGAGGAGGTGGCGTGACAAGTAAATTAGCAGCTGGCGACTGCAGAGGAGACACCCTGTCAAAACACGCCTGACACGAAGGTTGGGGACCTGATCGCCGCAGATGGCTCGCGCAGCTGAGGAACACTCGCTTCTGAACATCCCTCTGCTTATTAAAACTCTGCTCTAGCCAGACGAGATGAAATAAAAGAAAAAAACCTGTAACTTGTAACCGTCCTGATGTCAGGAAACGGACACGAGATGGCAGGAAGAACCTAGCGTTCGCAGAGGACTTTTCCCCTGCAGACCACAGAGCCCGTTCCAGGCAGGTCAGCTAATAAATACGCTTTAAAAAAAGGAAACCGGGGCACGTGGCAATGAAGCCACCCAAAAGATGGTGAAGTCACAGAACACAGTCCCCATCCAAGAGCTCCGACAGCCCCACACCCAACCCGTGACCTTCCAGGTCCCAGAGGAGACGGGGACTTGGGGTGGGCAACGGGGAGTTCCGCAACGGCCGATATGCTGGGGAGAAACAAGGAGATATCATTGAGGCTTCCAGGAACATAGAAGGTCCTCGACGCTGGCTGCTGTTGTTTCACTAGCAAGGCTGAATGGGGAACCAGAAGAAGGTGTTGGGACCTGCAAGCCCGGGGTGAAGGCGTAGCAGAGGCTGAACCACTCAAGCCACCAGCACAGAAGAGGGAAGCTGGGAGCACGTGCATTTGGCTGCAGCTCTCCCACCCCGACATACCTGATGATCGGAAGGTCCAGTACTCATCATCGTCAAAATGGGTGTCTCCTGCCGTGTGATGGTCTCCAGGGAAGAAAGCATGTGCCACTGTCCCACCAGGTCCATCAAAGGGATAGCCATCATTGTGATCCGCCTTGGAGAAGTCTATCTGGATGTCGGCGTTGTTACCCGCCACTTCGTGGAAATTCAGCGGGGTGATGTCGCTCCAGACCTTCAGGGCGTAGTACATCAGGGCTCGGACCGTGTCGTGGCCCAGGTGGGACTCTTTCGGAAAGGTGCGGACTCTAAAATAAAGAGGCCAAAAAAGAAGATAAGACAACAGCACAAAAGACCTTCTCTGAGGACCACCAGGAAGAGCTCTGCAGGTGCCTGGTGCGTCACAGAGCCTCGGTGAGGCCTCCAGAGCTCTCACCGCACCTCCAAAGCACGCCTGCGTGCTTTTTAGATGCGTATTTAAGTCTTTGAATCACATTGGTTCCAGAGCTATGAGGATTTCAGAGACCGAGTTTGGTTCCTCCGGAAATACTGAGCCAGGCTTGCCCACCCGAGTGTGAAACACCCCGTGGGTGTGAAACACGAGCAGGATTTGAGCAGTGGGACCTCCCGATCCTGCTGTAGCAGGTGGCAGTCAGCCTCAGAGCCACACGTCATGCACAAGCTGCTGTTAATGCCCAGGACTACTACCCTTACCCAGCCTCGGAAATGCTAATGCCGTGAGTCCCTTTCCAGAGCGTGCCCATTTCTTTTCTCAAGCTCCCTGTCAGATTTATCAACAATTATTTTCTCCCCGCTTATTCGTTCCAAGTGCAACCCAAATACGCAAAGATTATCGACTTCTGAAGCCTTTGCACCACACGCAGGCCCAGAAGTTTTCCTGCAACAAGCAGCGGGTCATCCCTCATTCTTATTACACGCACACGGAAATCCAGGACGGATTTGCTGCCTCCATATATTTCCCAGCCTGTCTGCTGGAGGTATAAAATATACTCTGAAACCAGTACGCTGCCAGCGATCTCTGAGACTGCAATCCATAACGGGGAGGAGGAGGAAAAGATGCATTTTATGTAAATCACACGCAGAATGCCTATTGCCTGCAGGAGACGGGCTATCTGATGGAGCGCCGCAGTTGAGAAGCTCTTGCCCTGCTTCTCGGTAGAAAAAGCCTTGACGAGTGGGGGCTTACAACACTACAGAATCACAGAATCATTGGGTTGGAAAAGACCTTTAAGATCATCGAGTCCAACTGTACCTGTCCACCACTAAACCATGTCCCTAAGCGCCTCGTCTGCCCGGCTTTTAAATACCTCCAGGGATGGGGACTCCACCACTTCCCTGGGCAGCCTGTTCCAATGCTTGACAACCCTCTCCATGAAGAAGTTTTTCCTAATATCCAATCTAAACCTCCCCTGGCACAACTTGAGGCCATTGCCTCTCGTCCTATCACTTGTTACTTGGGAGAAGAGACCGACCCCCACCTCACCACAACCTCCTCTCAGGCAGTTGTAGAGGGCGATGAGGTCTCCCCTCAGCCTTCTTTCTCTCCTCCAGCCGCTCCTCACAGCACTTGTGCTCCAGACCCTTCCCCAGCTTCGTTGCCCTTCTCTGGACACGCTCCAGCACCTCAATGTCCTTCTGGTAGTGAGGGGCCCAAAACTGAACACACTACTTCACACATCGCAGGGCTGCTGCAGTTTCTCTGTACCAGCGTGGCATCCCTTGGTCCCCAGCTCTGCCTGGCCCTGGAGGAGAAGCCAGGTGGGACGAGCCGCGTGCTGGCGTTTGCCCTGCAGCCGCGCGATTCAACCCTCCCTTTTGGGCTGAGCTGGAATGAAAAAAAGTCAATGTTTCCTGTAAAACTAAACCCTGGAAAAAAGAATGCCCAATATTGCTGATTTATTAGAGGAGGTGAAAAGACAAAGATGCAACAAGGCACCTTGGCTTCTAAAAAGAGTATGTTTAGATAATCTTTCATTGACAATTTTGACAAAAATAAACACGCTCCAGAAAAATGTACTGTTGACTGAGTAATTATTGACAAAAACCAATTCTGCTGGAAAATTTCTGGCCAGCTCTACCCCGGTAATAATGGATACTTTATTTCTTGTGTACCAGCACACCAACCAAAGTGTTCATGAAATATTCATGGCTTGACAGATATTTTAAAGGCTGAAGCAACAATTATGATCACCTCACTTGCCCTCCTGCATAATACAGCTGGGCAAGCATCGCTCAGTATTACACCACTCCCCAGCACCAACGTGAAGTAATGACCCGACTAGACCTCTAGAAGTAATTACAGGTGTCGGAACGGGATGTCACACCACTCAAGCTCTTCCTATGAGCAGTGATTTGGGTACTGGGAGACACCACGGATCAGCGATGGGGAGCAGGAACGACTCGCTGACTGAGGTTGGGTGCTCTTGCTTTCCCAAATATTTGCATCTATCCCGTGCCCTCAGAGACACGCAGCCCAAGGTGGGTACGACCTCCTCACCTGGGCAAAACTAGTGAGGGTTAAATCCAGGACAGAACAAAAAGGGACTCCTGAGAACAAGCAGAAATCTCACCAACAGTTTCTCTAAAGAGCTTGGGACCCTCATCCTAGAGACGGTGAGAATGAGATGGGTCAACCAGGCAAAGCACATCACAGCCAGGTGGGCAAATACCACTCGTATCTACGCCTTTGCTATCCCGACACTATTCTGGGCAAAGACCTTAACTACTAAACCAAATGAGTTAGCCCACATGTAGCACCAGATAACCGTAGGGCTTCAAACAAAACACGCTTGTAAAGAAGACAGCATGGAGGTACAGACAGCGTGAGCATAGGATTAGAAAAAGACGATTTTCAGGCAATTTTTAATTTATAGAAGAGACCGTGGCTGGATGTAAACCTCTACAGTACAAAAAAAAAAAGGCCACCTGGTTTCCAGATAGTCTTTCACTAGGTGTCTTCATCTTCCACAACACTCTTCTGGACTTAGGTAAACCCTTTGCTGCTTTAATCTCTACTGAACAAGTCATTATATGTGTAAAACACACCATGTTTCGTCCAGGAGTTACGACCTATCTCCAAGATCTTGGTGCCCAGGGCACGGACTCAGATTCAGGGACATCCTCTGCTCTTCCCTCCTCAAGCCCCGCTCAACCACATCAGCTGCTTTCCTTTTCTTTCCCTCCCCTTCCAGCTGTAGAGCGAGGATAATAAATCTGGTCTCCCTTGTAAAAGGACAGTGGATGAAAAGCCCTGTCTAGAGAGACAAACGTTATTAACATTCATCCCAACCCCTGACTCCAGAAACATTAGATTAAGGCAGAAACACTATCAATACTTATTTTGCTTCTTATAAGAGGTCCTGCACCTCTGAGCTGACCCACATTTTATTAGCATGCTGCAGGTGTAAGTGAAAAATCCCCCATCCTTTATTCATTACCATCATTATTTTTCAAGAGAATCCCATCAGGGTTTTTCAATTCAGCATCTGATTTGATTGCCGGAGCTCTGCTAATTCTTTTCAACGCGATTAGGAGAAGCCCATTACGCCGATAGGATGTGCGCTGGCATCGTGTTACCCAGCTCCGCTGAGAAGGAGGCACGTTTCTAACACCATGCGGATGCACACAGGACTAAATAAGCTTCCTCCCACCTTGATTATTATTATTATTTGTGGTAAATGGTGCTTAGGTACCCAGCGGAGAGCAGCGCTCCTTCTTCTTGGATGGTAATCCCTCCTGAGACTCCCCTTGACAGAGCTCCGACCGCGGGCAAAAGCCTGACGCGACTAATTGGAGAGAAACCTTCTCTCCTCCAGACGGCCCCTGCCAAGCCACCGGGAAGGTGATGAGGACTGGGCTGCCGCGTCCTCACCAACGCGGCCCCGAGCCCCCCGCAAAGCCACGCGCTGGGACACCCCGAGGAGCATCTGTCTCGGTGGCGGACGCTGCCACGTGAGGCCACGTCAGCCGCGCCGCTTGGAACAGCGGCTGCCGAGCAGCACACGGCCGTAAGCGGCACAACCGGGCGCGGAGGAGAACATCTCGGCTCTGCTTTGAGGGCTCACCCAGGCGGCAGCACTGCCACGCAGACAAGTGAAAGTTGACTTTCACCCAGCTGCTGCCAGTCCTTCACATGTCCCCCAAGTCCCCTCCTTCGCTTGTCCCATCCAAAAGAGATTTGGGGTCCAAGCTGGTTAATAAGTAGGGGCCAGAGAGGGCTGATCTGCCTCTGTTCGCTATTGAGGGGCACCCACCCCCATGGTTAGTTTGATTTCTGGGTTCCTTTTTGGGTTTTGTCCTCCCAAAGACAGAAGTGGAAGAGTATTAGTGATGTATGAGAAATCAATCGCTGGTTAATGAAAGCACTCCTTCACCTTCTGCAGCCCTGAAACCACAGAGGAATAAAATAAATGCTGATAACTACCAAACACAGCAGGCTAAGGATTGCCTGATAAACCCAAATCGATTTTTCGGGCGGGGGGAAGAGGGGACGGTTGCAAGGGTGGGTGCTTGCTGCCGTGGCAAAGGCACTTTCCCAGCCGCCCAGAGCCACCCGCAGCACAAACCGACCCGGTGCTACCCCGACACCGCCACAACACCCCAACGCCACAAGAGGAAAGCGGCGGGGCTGTTTGCGCCCTCCATTGCACCTCTCCCAGCACTTTGCAAAAATGACTGAGCGCATTTTTGGGTGATAACCTTTCTCCTGCCCTCTAATACGCACACAATGCCAGGCGGCTTCCTGCAGCCCGGCAATGGGTGCTGGCACAGGAATCATCCATCCCGGGGAGAAGAGATGGGTGAAATCAGATCTCGGGCTGCAAGAGGAGCAAGCTGCTCCGGATGGGGCTGCCGGAGCGGGGCTGCCGCGCTTTGCCGCCCGCCCCAGCCATCGTGCCCCCGCGCTGCCTGCAGATGCCCGCGTGGCAGCTGCCTGCGCTCCGCTCCAGCCGCTCGGGGCTTTTCCTACGAGGGTCCCACACGCCTGCGATGGGCGCGTTCCGACAGCCCTAAAACAGCTCCGCACAGCGGGGGGAGACACCCCTGCCCCCCTCGGGCACCCGTCACACGCAGGCAACGGCGGGCACAGCTGCCTGCGACCAAGCGGGCTTGGGCTGGGAGGTCCTCAGGGTGGATGCCACGGATCAGAGGAGGAAAGCGGAAGGATCAGGTCCATCGTGGGGATGGGAGCGTGGTACTGGGGGTTACCCTGGTTGCACACCTTTACCCAGCGGTACCTGCCCGGCAGCCGCCCCTCCGTGCCTCGGTAAATCCACATCTCGGCTCAGGCGGTGGCGTACCTCTGCCGCGGGTGGGCTCGGGATGCTCACAGTGACGGCGGGCAGTGACTGACAGACGTCGCTGCTCCCCTGCCGCCTGCGTTTGCTCCAGCTCCAGCACCCCATGTCCTGAGCATCGCAGTTTCAAAGACCTCAGCTTTGATGAAGTGGCACCAGGGACTCGTCCTTCACTAAGGATGGATGAAAGTCAGCTCAGTTCAGCACCGGCTGAGATTTCAGCAAGAAAAAAAACCTGGGAAATTTAGAAAGCTGAGCTTTGGTGGCTTCCCCCTGCCCCAGGGGGTTCAAAGCATGCAGGGGGGGCACGGCCCTAACGCTGCATTTCCCACGACTGCAAGGAGACAGCGAGTGCCCGCGGAGAGATGGAGATGCCGACTGTGAACTCCCCTTCTGCGGGGCATAACCAGAAGCAATAAAACAAAATTAGCCAAAATAAAACCAGGCTGCAAACGCAAGGGGGAACTCGCTGCGGGAAGCTCCCGGCGCCGATGCCAGCAGAGGGCATCCGCAGCACGACGCATCTCAAATCTATCCCACTGCCACCGCGTCAGCTTACCGAGTGCCCTGGTACCTATGTACAATGCAGAAAAAAATCCCCTGAAAAGAAGATTTGTATGTTGTAATATTCTGGAAACTTTCCCTGGAGATCAGGCACAAAGACGGTGAGTGTCTGAGGCTGTACCGGGATGCTCTGCGGCCGTACGGGGATGCTCTGCAGAGCTGTGCAGGATGCAGCCTCTATGTTTTTGCTCCCTGAGCCCTCCAGTGCCACAGGCTGGCTGTACTCAAAGGTTAAAAAAAAAAAAAAAAAAAAAACCTGCATGCCTATAAAATTTTGCTTGCCAAAGGCTGCCTTCTCCATCAGCGCAGGCGCCTATCCCGAGCTCATCCTTTCGTCCAGCTTTGCTTACCCGTTTATTCCAGCCTTGCAATTCTTCAGGTTTTTCTTCAATTTTGAAATGCACGGCATACCAGAATTGGGTTTTGTTTTCTTTTTTTAAAAATCTTCAATCAACGTGTAAAAGGTGAGCGTGTAAAACTTTATGTCTCTCTCGGCAGATTTTCACGGCAGTTTCAAAAAAGCTATTTTAATCTCAAGTGTTGGATGTAAATACTCTGTTGGAGTTTCTATAATGCTATAGCCTTCTGCTGGCTTATACAACCCCCAGTTATAACATAACAGCCCCTTCTTGAACAAAAGCCAAGATCTTGGAAAGGATCAAGGAATAAAAAGCAGAAATGAGTTTGTCAGGAGATGGATTTTTTTTATGTCATACGTATAAAATCGCCTCAGACCTAAACCCCTTTTTATGGCAATCTTTGCTGCAGCATCGCAGTTTCCAAGGGGGTGGGAGGTATCCCGGGGCTGCGTCCAGCAGAACGGCCTGACCCCGTTTCGTTCCAGCCCGGGACTGCGGACACCGTGCCAGCACGGTGCTGGTGGTACCCGCAGCACCGGGCTCCTGACCGCGCCGCCCGGCCGCTGTGCCTGCCCCGCCACGGGACGTAGCTCGGGTTTGTCCAGCCCAGCTTTGCTCGGAGGAGCTGCCAAGGTCAGGGCTGTGCACAAGCCACCCCCTTGCACTGGCTCTGGCAGCTCGCAGGACATCAGGGCAGGTTTTATTGTTTCATCCAAAGGGATTTTTTTCTCCTCTGAAATACGAAGTTTATTCCTCTGACCCATCAAGACGGGGCTGGTCAACAGGGGACAGGCTGAGCTTTTATAGCGTGGGTTGCTTCACTACGAGAAGCTGTCCATTAGCCAAAATTGTTTCGTACTGCAGCTGAATTAGGTTTATCTTTTCTGAAAATAAGGTCTCGGGGGGATGTGCTGGAACACGGACCAAATCCCTGGTAAGGCCACAGTTTCAACACGTGTCGACGGCGACAGCCAAGCTGAGATTTGTTACTGCAGTGGGAGGTGGACTCACTCCAGGGACTATATCAGGATCAAAGAGAAGCTTATTATTAAGAAGGACATCTCTCCATAGCATCCACGCGCGTTTTCAGGAGCGTACGAGCGTCCCACGGCGCTCACCGTTCTTCAGCGGTTCTTGAAGGAACAATTGCTGCAGCACACAGTCTTCGAAGGAGGAAAATCGAGTCCCAGAAAGCACAAGTCTTGGTGGGACGGGGATCAGCTTGTTTGCCAACCCTCACCTTCAGCGTGACTGCGGGGGGCTCTGAAGTTGGAGCTGAACTTCTGCGTGTCGCAGGTTCAGGGTGACCCACACGCGTCACTCCCTGACGTCAAGGGAAAAAGTACTCCCCTGGGGCAAGGGCTGGGAGAAAAAAAGTGACTCCGTTACCCAGAAAATGCTCCCAACCCTTGGGCTTAGGTGGGGCAAGAGAAGAAGCCCGACCTGTGCTGAGCCAAGTCGGTGGCAGCTGCTTGAGAGAGCGCAAAGTCCCAAAGAACTCGAGAGAAATGATGCTCTGAGCGCTGCACTGCGGCAAAAAGCTCCCAGCTAATCCACCGGCCAAATCCACAGCCGATGGCCGAGTGGGACCAGAAAGTCAAGGCTGGGATTGGCAGGAGAAGAGTTTAAATAAATAGTCTGGGGGGTCCCAGGGGCATGGAGGGACACATTCTAGCACATCACCCTGAAACTCATCACAAAGCCATATTTAGCCCAGGTCTGCGTGGGATCAGCCCTTCCCTGCAACATCTCCACAGGGGAGGATGAGTTCCTACCTCCAAGACAAGTTCCTTTTGCTCCACTTGGTGACAGCCTGCGTGAATCTCTTCCTCCTGGTCTGCACGGCGGCCAGGTCGGGCAGAGAGCAGCGAGGGGTCTTCATCAGCTCCAGCGTGGCTTCATCTAGGGTTAGAAAAAAATAATAATAGGGAATGGTGGGCTAAGAAACCCCAGGGGGGACAGGGAGATGGGAAGGGAAGAGCTGAGGATGCAGCAGCGGAGCAAAAGGCAATGCCCAAGAGCCCGCTGGAGCACGGCACCGGCCCCAGCATCACCCGTGGTGACACCCGTGGGGCGCTGAGCCCGCTCCGTGCCATGGCTGCACCCACCAACAGCAGCGATTCCTGCTGAAAGCCGGGAGGTACGGGGAGACGGCACCCCCCGGCCGGGTGTTGGGCGCTAGCTCTGCTGTTAGCGTCCGTGGACAGATTTACTCATTTCAGGAGAAAACGCAGCAGGTTACCTCTCACGTGACACTTTACAGATCTTGAAGACTTGTGTGGAAACCCACCTGTGGCCGTCTTTGATTATATTTTAAACCATAAATTTTTAATTATTCCGTTTTAGTCTCTCTTGCTGAATTTCCCATTATTCCCCTAGCAAAGCAGAGAGGCGTCTGGATGTAAATAAGCTATAACTCTGTTCAGCTAGGAGCTCATTTGGAAAATGTTCATATTCCTTCTTATTTATTTTTAAAACGGAATGAAAGCTGAAAGCCCCTATTCTCACCGCGGAACGGCAGACAAGTTGTTCGTTCACCCGTTTTCCACGCTGGCTTGACCTCTTTACTTAAACGCTTTGTTTTCAGGCACAAACCCACACCCATGACCTGCCCTGGGCAGCCCCCAGGCCCGTTTCAAACACCCCCACCCAAAAATGAAAATGCAAATGCATTCGAAAGGCCATCCTTGCTCCCGGGCCTCCTGCAGCTGGTGATAAGGTAGAAGAAAATTAATTGCACGCACCCAATTAAGAGCGGAGAGGGAAAGCCCCAGCGTCGGGATACGGCCAGCGGCTGCTCAGGCGGCAGCTGCTCCGTGGGACCGGTGGAGGGCGGCCGGGGTGCCGGGATGGATGGAAACCGGCCTGCTAATTAGCAGCTTTCTCGTTAATTCTGTCCCGAGCAGCGGAAGCACGCTGGCCACGCGGCGGGAGGTCGCGGCCGTGTGTCAGGGAGGGAGGGGAGGAGAGCAGACGGGCGCCCTTCCGAGGGCCGGGATAACGCTGGCTTTCTCCTTCCCACAATGAGGACATTGAGAGGAGCGACCCTGGCCACGCCGGGGAACTCGTGTCGCTTCAGCCTGGCTTCAGGCTGCTCCCTCCCGGCCAGCTGTGGCCGCCACGTCAGGCGGAAGCCACCCGTCGCCCTGTCCCGCTGGCCGCCGGGGAGGGCGATGGGCTCTCAGCTGGCCAGGGGCAACTGGGGAGTGCCCGGAGCCGCTGCGGCTCGGTGAGAGCCACGGAGACCCTCGCCAGCTCCGCGGGCACCTCGCGGCTCTGCGCCGAGGGCAGGGGCGAGCGGCGCTGGGGCGCTGGGACGCCATCTTCCTCCCTCCCCTGCGCTGCGCCCCAGCGGTGAAGAAACCGGAATATCTACATATACAAATTGGGAGGCTTAATCAGGAATTTTGTTCAGCTCCAAGTGACGCTGCAATTAAGGCTTTGAACAGGACAACCTATCAGCCTTAGTTTCTGTCTTTTTTTTTTTCCCCCCCTTTTTTTCTTCTTTTTTTTTTTTTCTTTGAGCACACCGAGAGCTATTTTAAGCGCAACAGGAACCCCAAGGGTGTGTGGGTCTGGTGAAATAATTGCTTGCCTCAGGTTCTCGAAAGCACAAGGCAACAAAGCACCTGAGCCATGTAATTACTCTTACAGCCGCACACCGGGCTGTTCGTTACACCCGCCTGAGCTGCTCCTGGAGGTGATGCTACTCCACAACTCAGCGCCAAGTCCCCTCTCCTCCCCGGATCCGCAAGGAGCCGTCCCCGCATCCCTCTGCACCGGAGGAGGGATCGTGAGCCACTGACCTAGGACCCCCGTCGCCTCGAGCCCTCCGAACCTCTGCATGGCAGTGATGGCCTTGGTGAGCTCCTCCTGCGTCTGCAGTTGTCCTGTGACGGGATCCGGAGGAGGCAGGTACCCAAATCTCGTCAGCCAGTCCTGTGAAACAGGGAGAAGTGGGGATGAGAAAAGGAAAGGCAAGAAATATAGAATCACAGAATGCTTTGGGTTGGAAGGGACCTTTAGAGGCCATCCAGCCCAACCCCCTGCAGTGAGCAGGGACATCTTTAACCAGATCAGGTTGCTCACAGCCCCGTCCAACCTGACCTGGAATGTTTCCAGGGATGGGGCCTCCACCGCCTCTCTGGGCAACCTGTGCCAGTGCTTCACCACCCTCACTGTAAAACATTTCTTCCTTCTATCCAGCCTAAACCTCCCCTCCTTTAGTTTAAACCCATCACCCCTTGTCCTGTCACCACAGGCCTTGCCAGAAAGCCTGTGCCCATCTTTCCTCGAGGCCCCCTTGAAGCACTGCAAGGCCGCACTAAGGTCTCCCCGGGGCCTTCTCTTCTCCAGGCTGAACAGCCCCAACTCTCTCAGCCTGGCCTCGTAGCAGAGGGGCTCCAGCCCTCGGACATACAGATGCAGGGAAAGATGCTCCGAAGGTCCCGTCCGTTCCGCTCGGAAATACTTTTCCCATTTACGTGTTTATACCCGGCTTCCCCATCGAACTGCGTGGTCTCTGCTAACAAATGGATGCGTCAGGACGGATCTGTACACATCACTTGGGTAATGGGATCCGGCGACCTTCACGCGTTCCAAGGCTGACATCTTTTTTCCACCCGGCTGCAGACCATCTTTGATAGCGGCGGCGGCGCAGCCCCAGCCCCAGGGTCACACGGGCGCCTTTGATTCTCCCCTCGGACTCTGGCAGCTCTTGGGGGAAACTTGTTGCAGAGCTGAGTGCAAGGAGAGGCACAAGGACCAGGCAATGCCACCTCCATCGGGACCTCACCTCCAGTGGGAGCCCACGGGGGGCCTGGGGAGGGTCCCCGGGTCCGATGGAGGAACGTCGCTGGCCTCCGGCCGAGGCTGCAGAGCAGCTGGGTTTTGCCCAACTTCGTCTCGGTCAGACCTCTCTGACCGCACGAGCTGTGCTTTGAACTTTCTGCTGTCCCCCGTGGGCACCACAGTAAGGTCACAGCTTCCCGTGAGGGGCGAGAGGAGGGGACCTGTCCTCCTCCCTGCCGGTGCGGGGAACACCTCTGCGGCCAAGCGCCCTTTGCAAGTGCCCCCATGTCCCTATGCTGGCACGAGTGGGCTGTGCCCGCTCTCCCGGGTCCCTTCAGCCAACCTGCTGCGACCTCCTGCTGCTTTCCAGTCCAGGCACGGCCAGGGTGGCCGAGCTTTGGGATGACAACGCATTAAGGATGCGAACAGCATGGAAGAGTCTCCCTTCCCCTGGTGGAGACGAGCTGGGACGTGGGGACAAGAACAACCCTGCAGTCCAAGTCCCCTCAACGCACCTTGATAGCTTGAGGGTGGCTTGTTTTACCTTGACCTTCACAACTTCAGGATTTTGATTGGAAACAAACCCAACCATGAAGTCTCTGACCCCTGCAGTCATCCGAGACCTGGGGTGGATGACCTCAGTGCTGACAAAAACTCAAGCCCTCCAGAGAAAAACACCATGGAGACGTAACGTGCCAAGCTGCTTCCTTGGAGGCCACCACGGGACCTCGGCTTGGTCCCTTCCCACCAGTTCCCACGCACCACTATGGATGCAAAGTCTCAGCTTCCAGGAACTGAAACGCCGGCCCAGCAAGGCCTGGTGGTTTCCCAGCGGTGCCATCACCATCCTACTATGGCAGGGAGGGGTACGGGGTCGGGGAGCAGAGGAAAACCCTGCAACAGCCTTCTCCTAAAATTTGGCCAACATCAAAAAGTCACTCCTGGTGACTGATGGCCCTCGTCATTTTAAAAAAAGATATACGTAAATGGAGTTTTTAAAAAAACACTGTAGGAACATTGGGGTTCTTCACTTCGGATTATTTGTTCAAGGGGATAAATGGGCAGAGTTGTGCTCGCCCCAGCAGCACCAGGAATGCCAGGACTGGCTTGATGGTGAAGCTGAAACCTCAGTCACCCACAGCCCCCAACAGGACTGACCGATTTATTTAAGATGAGAAATAAATGGCTTTTCTCTCTGTACCCTCCTCTCCAGCGTTTCCACGTGCCCTGGTTTAACCATCTCCCTGCCAGCTGCCTTAAAGCATTCAGAGCCAGGCACGGGTATCTCTACCACCAGAAAGCAGTGGGGACCTGCGAAACACCACGCGTCCCTCTGCCGAAGCCTAAGCCACCACGGCCACGTGCC
The DNA here is from genome assembly GCA_013401315.1 of Balaeniceps rex. Classification (NCBI taxonomy): domain Eukaryota; kingdom Metazoa; phylum Chordata; class Aves; order Pelecaniformes; family Balaenicipitidae; genus Balaeniceps; species Balaeniceps rex. The sequence goes on from VYZW01047687.1 coordinate 160,889, forward strand.
AGCAATCCCCCTGCCACGGGTGCCTCATCGAACCCAAGACCGCTATTTGAGAGGAATTTGTCTTTCGAAGGAAAATACATTTTGGAAAATACATTTTCATGAAGATCTTTCTCTTCCTCTTTTCAGCCTAAAACTGATGAAAAAAAAAAAAAAATGCCATAAATCTCATTCTTACAACTGCTTTTTAAATTATCTTCCCAAATCCTTTCTTACCTTCCTTCTCGCTCCCCTCCCCTACCTTGGCAGAAGGATCAGCCAAGAATAATAATAGTGCATGCAGGGAACACCATGAACACCTACCCTCTATTTTCTTTATCTGTATCAAAGAAACACTGAGCTACTGAGCCTCTTGAAGACCGATATCAATCTAGACTTCCACTGCGGTCAATACGCCACAAATTTATTGTCGTCAGCTTAGTGCCAAAAGTTGGTACCTGCTTATCGCTACAATCTGAACGTCTCAGCTCAGCGTCACCTGCAGTGGTCGCCCCGAATGCCGCCGCATCCCCAGCCCCTCTCTGGCAAGCCCAATTAAATAATTTCACACCTGCAGAGCTTTACGACAGATCTCCCCACGCTTGGCGTGGCTCTCCATCGGGGAGCGCGGTTCTGTGTGCCGGGTTTCTCACCGGCAACTCACTTCCCTCCTCACCCTCCTTCACGGTTGCCATATTTTAGCGGGACGGTGCGTTATTATAGCCAGAGAAAGCAGCTTATCTGGCCATTTCTTGTTGCTTAACACAACTCCATTAGCCGCCACCTCGCTGGGAGCGCCTTAGCGTCGTCGCAGCCTTCCCTCACCGTCAGGCTGAAGGCCGCGCCGAGCGCTCTCTCCTCTTCTCCCCGCTCCTATTTGTCCCTTTGCGTAGCAAAAACATTTGCGATGGAAATTAGAGACACAATTCGGCCCTGATTGTTCAGGAGAAATTGGCTGTGACACAGAGCTCGGCAGCCGGCCCATCAATTGCCGAGGATGGTGGGGTTTAATTTGGTTTCTTCCCCGGCCATGGAGACAGCGTCATTTATCCTCTAATGACAGTGGAGCTGCTACTACATGGGAGATGTGCACAGCTCAGCTTTGCCCAGGCCCCCCGGGAGAAGGAGGTGGCAGCAAAAGGCTGGGGAAAGCAAAGGCGCGGTGAGGTCCACCAAAGGTCCTGCTGACCTTCTCTCTTTCTTAACCCAAAGGGACAGGGAAAGCACAAACGCAGGTGGACACCCCAGAGCAAATGGGGGGCTCCCTAAAGAAAAGATGGAAGGAACGGGCAGATGTCACAAGTCCTCCACCTGATCCACCTCGCAAGCACTGATTTTCCTGCACGGGGTTTCTCACCTAGACCATCACGTTTATCATGCCTTACTCAGGTCCTCCATAATTTTATAGACCTCTGTGATACCGCTCTCATTCATCTCTTTCCCAGCGTATGGGTTCTGGCCGGTTTCCTCTCTCCTTGTAAACAAAGCTGATCCATAATATTGAACTTTCGCATCCCACCTTTGCTGTGGCAGAAGATTTCATTAGGGAAAATGCAGCTGGACTTGGAGATGAGAAAGACCAGCAGGAACTGTCTGGCTAATTATCTGTGTGCCCTCCGAAAGCTTTTCAGATATTTTCTTGTCCTTAATTAGGACAAAAGCTAAACTTATAAACTTCCATAAATGAAAAAATATTAAAACATTTTCCACCGAGATAACTTCAACACGCTCCCTTCTTATTTCCACTTCTTTTTTTAAATAAAAAAGCTTTCTTTTCCCAACTCTCATTAGCTTAAAATGTTTAAATGAAATAGTGATTTAAGTTGAATGCTAAAATTCTTTGAATATATTTCTTGCCTGAGTTGGCATGATAAAAACTTTTCCTTACAAATGTGCTGCATTAAATGAATTGACCTAATCCCATGAGAAGATTCGGCTTCAGCATCTCCCTATTTTAAAAGGAAAAAAAATTGCTTCACCAAAAAATTCAGATTGAGCCAATGTCTGACCATCTTCCAGCTCCGAGACGAGCCAGGAACAAGCACGGCTTCACTACGGAGCTCATGCCATGGCCTGGGGTCCCTACCTCGGTCTGGGGCTCACAGGATCTCAGCTCTGGTTTTGTGGGAATCGCCTCATTGTGTCTCTGGCCCCTAATTCCTAAGCTATAAAATATTTGTAGTGGTTTTCCCTGGTCTCCCATCTACTGGTCCTGTCTGCTCACACTGGGAACTCTTCTCCCAAGTAGAAAGTGATAGGACGAGAGGCAATGGCCTCAAGTTGTGCCAGGGGAGGTTTCATTGGATATTAGGAGAAACTTCTTCATGGAAAGGGTTGTCAAGCATTGGACCAGGCTGCCCAGGGAAGTGGTGGAGTCCCCATCCCTGGAGGTATTTAAAAGCCGGGCAGACGAGGCGCTTAGGGACATGGTTTAGTGGTGGGCAGGTACGGTTGGACTCGATGATCTTAAAGGTCTTTTCCAACCAAACGATTCTATGATTCTTCGGCACAGTCCATCCCCTGCTCTGCTTTACCCCAACCACGGCGGGCTGCCGGGCTGGACCCAGCCAACGCGTTTCACCATCATCACCAAAAGTGGACCCGCACGATGGACCTCTCCTCCGGTGCTGGGAGTTAGCAAAGAGGGGGCTGGGGAAAGCTGGAGGGACCAAGCCAAGCCAACAGTCAATCTTCTGATCCAGCTCCACCACCGAACAATACAGAATGAAAGGTTTCCCATTATGCTCAGGGCCAGGGGAAAAAAAAAAAAAAAGAAAAAAGAAAAAAGGAAGAACTGCATGCCTGGCAAAACCACCCAAAGACATCCATCCATCTGCACCTCCCCTGCATGGCGCTGGATAAACACAGCTGCCAGCAAGAGCCCTCGCACTGCTCAGCGCTGAGCAGAAGCACATACGTACCCCTTAAAAACCACAGCCGGGATGTTTAGGGACAAAGCACCATCCCTGCGTGGGGCTGGAGATCCCACCCTGCCCCACGTGGGACGGCGGGGCTCACGTCGCGTCCCAGGCAGCGGGGAAAAGCGATCGCAACATGTTCACCTCTTGGGACCAAGGCACCGGGAACAGAGGCTCCCTGGGTGCTGCCCATGCCCCATCCCCTGTGGTCTCATGGGACCAGCCATCCACGGCCAACACAACTCAAGAAATGAAGAAAAATTGGGAAGAAAAGATAAAAAAGAAAGAAAGAAAGAGTTATTCCCTCCCTTGTATCCCTACAATCTCTAAACAGTTTGATTCTACCCCTGCCATCCCACCGCGGGTGGTACCCAATAAAAGATGTCTTAAAGAAACTGCTCTAAAGCACATTTTCCTTTGAAAAGGGACTGTGTTAGCGGTGACGCAGCAGCGTCCCTCCTCCGTGTGCGTGTTTGGAGACAGACTGCTCACTTCGTTGGCTAAAAATAAGCTGTATTTTTTTTTTCTTGTCTGGGTTCCCATACCGCTGTGGCATAGCGTAATGGGGAAAAGTCTGCTTCTTGCCTTAAAAAAATGATAAGCAGAATCTAAAACTGCAGAATTTTTTTGCACATAGTTTTTTTTTTTTTCTTTCGGAGAAGGCACAAAGTTAGGAAAAATGCTAATGAAGTCCTCTTCTCCCCTGCAAACAAGCCCTGCTGCAATTTTTGGACTTTTTTTTTACTCCTTAAGCCATTTGAATGGAATACCAGGGAGCGATGCTGCTGGGGCAGCAGCCAGGGACTGGGGCTCTCCAGGGCCAAGTGATGACCCAGAGTGAAACGCTGGCTCTAGCAGCGGTGAAGCCTCTGGTATCACTTCTGCAGAGCCAATTTTCAGATTCAGATGGCGATTTCATTCCTTTCATCTACCCACGTCCTTTGTATCAATACCCTTTTGTCCTAGAACCTACTTACCTGCTTCATTTTAAAATAGAGGTAGATATTGGCCCTCTTTTACGGGAGATTTATGAGCTCTGTAGGTTTGCTTCTACAAATATTAATATTATATAAGCTGATGGGCTTGTTCAACTGCCACAGGCGAAAAAAAAAAAAAGACTCAGTCAGCAAGTATTCTTCCTGATGATTTCTTTTTAAGGGTCGTAGGTTGGCGTTTACAAGATGGCAAACTACTTCAGGATAACAAGGAGAGGATAAACAGGATAAACAGAAATCAGGATAAGCAGAAAAACTCTACCCGAGCCAGTTCCGTGCTTCTGCCTGCTCTTGCATTATTATAATGCCCATGTTTATAAAGCTTAGCCCCAAAAAATCAGGGTCTTTTTTTTTTTTTTTCTTGATGTTGCATAAACATATAGGGAAAAACCCAGCCTTAATCCTGCTGGGTTTGTAACACTGCCTTTGCACAAGGACGGTGTTTTACCCGACACATCGCTGAGCGGAGAGAAGAGCAGAGGACGACCCCCAGCCCCTGGCTGCTGCAGGCTCCCCGAGTGGCTCCATCGCCCTCTCATCAATGCTGGAGGAGGAAACTGGGTTTAAATCCACACCCTTGCCGACAGGGGTGCAAGCAGCACCCGCGATGCTCTGCCGAAGGGCTCTCGGTTGTGGCACCCGCGGGCACCTCTCCCTGGTCCACGCCACGGCCACCGGCGTTGCTCCAGACACCTCTTGGCAGCGAGGAGCCACGCTCGCAGTGACTCGCGACACACCTCCAGAGGCTCTTTGGACGTGCGCGAGGATGCTGGCATATCCCAATTCCCAAATTTTCAGGGCAGTCCAAGGCTGGAGCAGAAGCACGTTTTTCCACTCAAAAGACCCCTTTCATTAATATTCCTTGAAAAGCTTCACCAAAGCGCACCTTTGCTCATTAATCAAGCTACCGGTTGCTTTTATTTGTTTAAAAAGGCGACTGTCATGGCTGAGAGCCTCAACGCTTCCCCTGACCTGAACCCGGCCCTTGGCTTTCCGGCGGGGGCAGCCCCGGTGAGGTCCCTCCCCGCCGTCCCCAATGGCCCCGGCTGCAGCAGGAGCACAAAACACCCCAGCACTCCTCAGCTCCACAACTCATCTCCTGCCGCCCACGCCAGATAACCACAGAGAAATGAGCTTTGTTTTTGTAGGGTCACCCAGCGGGGAGAGGAATCTGAAAGCTCCCTTTCCTGCTGGAGGTCCCTTTATACCCTCGGTGCAGTCGCACTTCGCACACGCAGGGGAAGAAAATCCAAACACACTATTCAACAAAATTAATGACCCAGATTACTAAAATAAAGCTACAACTCAAACATCCGGAACTAATTTCCAAATTACACTTCACTTTATCTCTGCAGCTACCATTAAATAGGGTGGAAGCTCTTAAAATTAAAAAAAATAAAATAAAATCACCACCACCACAAGCTAGATTAAAGGGAAATTGCTTTTGGCTGTTTAAGTTTTTCTTCCAAGTTTTCAAAGGTTTACAGTATTCAAATTTTTACAGTCATTTTCCTGAGATCAAACGACCCCAGGAACAACGCCCATTAATTAGAGCAACACATATGGTGCTGCAATACTCCGAGGAGCGCGCTCCTGCAATGTAGCGGCCTCCGGGCCGTGCAAAGCCAATAATTTCCTTCCAAAGGTTGCCACGCACCTCTCTAATGAGCTATCGCGCGCACGTAATCAGCTGATTAATTCATTAGGAGAAAAAACTGCAGTTTGGATTAGAACCAGGATTTTGGTTGCTGCCACCGCTGAACCGCGGGACCGGTTTCATTAGCTCACGCCAGAGGAGTCACTTGAATCCAAACAGCTCTTTAATTCGAGCGAACGCCGCGCACGGAATCCAGGGTAGAATTTAATGCAGCTGCTAATGATTTCCTCTCCCTCCCCCTTGCTTTAAATATTTGGTTAGGTTAACAACAGCGGCGTTGCGAAAGGCCACAACCTACGAGTCCCGAAGACGGCAGGTCCCTTGGCAGGGGACAGATCACACCACTCAATGACATTGGACCTGGGACATCCAGGTCATTAAAGATCCAGTGGAGAGAGCACCTCCGCTCCGGCACAGCTCGCTTCCCAGCCAGCAACTGGATGCCAACTTGGCTGCCTGCGGGTCTTGTCAGACGTGATCAGGTCTTGCCTGTAGCCTCAAACGCTCGTTTGCAGGGCTCTGCTCGCATTACCGCTCTCCTGGGCGTTGGGGGATGACATCCTCCACCGGGCAAGGTGGGCACGGAAGGAGGCTGCCGTGATTTGGAAGCGAACTTCATCCGCTCTGCGGTAGGTGTTACGCAAGGTGTTAAGCATCTCTTTGGTTGGGTGGATACCGAGAGCCTTCCCAGAAACACAGAGTTAATCAAGAGATGTTGTAGAAGCAGAAGGAAATTCTCTGCGGGCCGCAGAAACAGCCTTTTCAACCTCTTTGAACTGAAGATCAAAGAACCAATTCCCACCCATAGAAGGCAGGCAGAACAGCGCAGCGCAGAACAATGTTTACTACAGCTGGTTTAGGTTTCTTGTCAGAGTAAGAAAAGGTGACAAAAACATATAAAGAAGGCACAGTTTATTCTGTATTTTCAACATAAATGTGTGTTTTTCTTGGTGGAGATTTTCAGCGCATCCCGAAAATTTCCATTTGAAGGCAAAAGACGATGCAAAAAATGCACGCGGAATTGAAACTCCGCAGGACCATCAAAAAGGAGCTTCAACGGCAATAGTTTTTTTGTTTTTAGATCAGCCCTGGTTTTGCATAACGCTGCCTGTCGCAGTGAAGCATCCTTTTTCATCAATGAGTTATTTACGAAGGAAAAGAAGAAAGTCCTGGCGTGTAATTGTCTGTTGAACTGTGATGGGAAGTTCGGTAAATGACCGAATTAGCATGCTTTTATCTCGCTGCAAAAATAGCTCTAAACCATGTAACTCGTTAACATGGTTTATAAAAATAACCCGGCTCCTTTCGCGCGGGTGTAGTCAGAGGCTGTTTGCGGCGGGCTCAGGAGGCTCTCCCCTGGCAGCACCGTGTCCCGGTGATGGATCCCACCGGCCGGATCCTTTGCTGAACAGCAAACCTGGGATTCGGGCTCTCCCTGAACACCCCCAGCCACGCTCACTACAAAGCAAAGTGCCAACGCTTGCATTAAAACTAAAAATGGGACAAGTTCTAGTCCTCTGGTGGGCCCAGAGGCCAATAACATCAGCGGGGGGATCTCGGTAACCCCAATACTCTATTCCATGGGGAAGCACAATAAGTAACTACCATCGCAACATATGGCACACAAATACCGGCAGCAGAGTTTGGATGGGCTTTAAAATTCACTTTAGAGCATCGGTGCTGCTGGTACCCGGGGCTGCGCCCGGCTTCATCTGCGTGATGGAGCGTGGTGGCCTTGGGTTAATTCACGGCCTGGCTCCAGCTCCATTTACACAGGACGAAGCAGAGTACGGCCTTGACCGATGAGTCGGGGTAGGATGGACAGTGGCTAAGCAGGGTGGAGGAAAAAGCCCAACGCCAGCATGAGAGATGGAGACCTGCCACCCAGCAACTGGAAACCATGAGGCCTGCCACCCACCGCTCTTGAAGCGGCGGCACTTGATGATCTGCAGCGTTCAAAGCTCACACAAAACCCCAGGCACCTCCTCCCCACCAGCATCACCGGCGGGTGCGCTCTGAGCACGCCCGCAGGTACCACTGGGTCGAATCCAACCTCAGATCTGGTGCGACAGGGTTAAATTAAATGCCACCAGATACAGTTCTTACAGCGTTTGTAAGCCCAGGAGAATTCTCCCAGCGTACCCGGCCGCCGTCCACACGTAGCCAGGGAAGAGGTTTCCCTGCTCAACGCAGCGCAATAAATCATGGTGAGAGGTTGCCTCATCCCTGAAATCACATCCTCCCTGTATTGAAGAAAAATCAAAGCCAAGACTTTGCGAATTCAGGGTTTTCTGGGCACAGGACATGGGAATGTCCGTGGTTTCCTGGATGATTTTGCACAAGGCTCATCGGAGTCCGAAGCTGCCGGGGGGCTGCTGCGAGCAGAGCCAGCTGGACAGTGCTCCTCAGGAAACATCTGCTGGAGGTGGACAGAGGGAACAGAGCGTGCCGTGACCCTCCTCTCCCCGCGCTGCTCCACCTTCTCATCCACGCAGCAGGAGGGTGGGCAGGGAGGGCAGCTTCTGTGTCCCTTGCCCAAGGGGAATCCCGTGTCAGGAGGCTCCCCGAGCCCTCTCCACCACGGGAGCTGGGACGCCTGACCCGCACGCAGCGGGGAGGCTCTGCAAGATGGGCTCTCTGGGGGTTTGGTTCATCTCAGCACACAGATGTTCGGACATTTAATTAAAATCTCTGAGCCTCCCAAGTATCCGACATGGGGCTGTTGACATCACCCAAGCAGACTGTGCAGAGAACTTCCAAACACTCCTGTCTTCCAGCTGGATGGGGACCAAGATGAGCAAGAAAATTATGAATTCTTTTAAAAGAAGTACAAGTTGCTCTTTACCGAAGTGAGAATACACAGCAAGGCTCTCCTAGGGGGTGACTTTAGAGGTCTTCGTTTTGCTTAACGAGCCTGCCCATCTCATTGGACCCGAACGGCACATTTGCTCCCAGTACGTAGGGAAAGTCAATGACGCATTGAGAACACAACGGTGTTAATCTATATTCTCTCCCGGTCCTAGCAAGATGAGCTCCTGCTCTTTCGGTTTCAGTCATTAAACAAACCGCGTCTGGTAGCTAACTGAACAGACTGCTATCCATCAAAACAAATCTCTCGCTAACGCCATTTGTCGGATCTTTTATTAGGACAGTGTCTTCTCCAGGATGGACTCCAGACCTGACTTTCTCTCTGCAGCATGACCGCTAACACCAGAGTTTGCCTTGGCCCGTCCACATCCTCACTCACAGCCCTCAGCCTCCATCCCAGAGGCTTCAGAGAGTTGAACCTCCAGCACGGCTTCAGCGTTTCCCCATTTACCGCAGCCAACAACATTTTACCTTGATAAATCAGCTCAGCTGCACATCTCTCCTCTGCTCATTAGCTCAGAGATCAGTGGCTTCCTTCCTCCCCCCGTGCAGCATCACGCTTCCCTCCAGCTAGGTAGGCTTGGTTTCCAAGATAACCTCAGGACACAGCCAGGCTGTTTAAGTATGCTGACAGCACGGCTCGCTATCCCTTTTCAAGAGATTGCAGAAATTCTCTAGTCCTCCGCAAACTGGGAATTCGAACGCTGTTGTCGCTGGGCTCTGCGCTAGGACCGGTCCGAGGGCTGCTAGCGACAGCCGTGGTCCCCGTATTTACCTCGGCAGCTCTTAGCTGCGTCTTCCCACTTAGTTTTTAGCAATGAAAATAATATGATGTTAAGAAATCCATAAATCAGAAGCCGTGCTGGGGTGTGACAGAGCATCCACTGGGGAGAGGATTAAGCCCCGCTTACGACTCCTGTCCCCGGATCCACGTGCCTACAGGAGCATCGCATTTGCTACCTGCTTGGCTTTGCTGCTTCTCCCAATCTCTTTAAAACAGCGGTGTTACAATGAGCTTTTCTTGTTGACAGGCTCTTTCTATTAGCTGTACAAGTGTCTTGAACAATTATTGATGCTGTGGGCAACAGAGGGAAAAAAAAAAAAAGCCTTCTGTTCATGAGCAAGGCTATTAAATCAAAGGAAGCAATGATATCGCAATTCTCAGGTGACCAGCCCTCAGGTGCAGGCACCGGGAGCTCTGCAGAAGTTCTTCAGGAGCACCCCACAGGCTGCAGGAGCTGGAAGAAATTACCCACGGAATGGCAGCAGATAAAAAAAAATAAAGAAAAAAAAAAAAAAAGAGCCCTGCATCACCACAAGGTGTTGGACAATTTGCAAAACATGACAAAAATTCTTTAATTATTCAAACAAACTAACTGAAATGAATAATTTAACCTGCTCTCATTAGTCCAGGGCGTTTTCCTGTGGCTACCAGGATGACTCTGCTCTCAGTGAGGACCGGTGTTAATCATGACCTGCTACCAAAGCAGCTTTACAGAAAACAACCAGAACAAAGCAGAAATCAAACAAACCCACGGATTACACTCTTCCCCAGAGGGGTTCAAATTATGCAGTACCTGACTTTGGCAAACGAGCCGAGCCACGCAACGCAGAACTCGCTTTTACCAGCGCTCCCCCCGCGCCAAACGCTAATTTAAATAGTAATAAATCTGCACGTCTGTACGCACTGCCATCTCTTCAGGCACTGTACCCACACCAAATTACGCAGCACCACTTGTGCGTGGGCCAGACCACCACCACGCTTGGGCAAACAGCAATAACTAGCTACCGCACAAGAGAGGGGTATCGGGCGCAACCCCGGTATCCATACAGGCTGGGGGATGAAGGGATCGAGAGCAGCCCTCCGGAGAAGGACTTGGGGGCACTGGTGGAAGAAAAGCTGGACACGAGCCAGCAGTGTGCGCTCACAGCCCAGAAGGCCAACCCTGTCCTGGGCTGCATCCCCAGCAGCGTGGCCAGCAGGGCGAGGGAGGGGATTCTGCCCCTCTGCTCTGCTCTGGTGAGACCTCACCTGGAGCCCTGCGTCCAGCTCTGGAGCCCTCAGCACAAGAAGGACATGGAGCTGTTGGAGCGGGTCCAGAGGAGGCCACAAAAATGCTCCGAGGGCTGGAGCCCCTCTGCTACGAGGCCAGGCTGAGAGAGTTGGGGCTGTTCAGCCTGGAGAAGAGAAGGCCCCGGGGAGACCTTAGTGCGGCCTTGCAGTGCTTCAAGGGGGCCTAGAGGAAAGATGGGGACAGGCTTTTTAGCAAGGCCTGTGGTGACAGGACAAGGGGTGATGGGTTTAAACTAAAGGAGGGGAGATTTAGGCTGGATCTACGGAAGAAATGTTTTACACTGAGGGTGGTGGAGCCCTGGCACAGGTTGCCCCGAGAGGCGGTGGAGGCCCCATCCCTGGAGGTGTTCAAAAAACGTGTAGACGTGGCACTTCAGGCCATGGTTTAGTAGTCATGGTGGTTGGACTAGATGATCTTAGAGGTCTTTTCCAACCTTAATGATTCTATGATCCTGCCCCACCAGGACTGCAGCTCCACAGAGGAGATGCTCAGCGCTCCCTCCGGAGCCCACGTGCTGCCGGGGCTATGCAAGACATGAGGAACGGGCGGTCGGCACACAACTGTTCTCGTGGCACGACACAGGGGAAAACTCACGCATCCAGGAGACACACCCCTTTTACTCCATGGCTGCTATCGGGAGTATTTTGATAGCACAGGAACCTCACACAGGTCCTGTTTTACCAATGAGGAAACTGAGGCAGGGGCAGCAAAGGGAGGTGAGTGCTGGGTCACCGGTGGCAGCACATAACCGTGATTTCCAGGCGGTGGCATGAGGGGCTTTTGGCTGCTGTTCCCACACTACCCGTCCCTGGGAGGTGGGCACCCCACGGATGGAAGGATGAGGACTGTCGCCTAGGTCTCACCCAGGCAGTTCAGAGGAAAACAAGATCCAAACCCCACATCCCACCTGCAGGAATGAGGACTTCTGTCTCCCCAGCGCTCCTCACGGGGTGGATTTGGAAACACCCCCAGAAGGTCCCACCAGCTTTGGAGTATTTCACAACAAGGGGTTGGCTAGCTGGATCCAAATCAAACCAAGCTTAGACGTGTCCCTGGCTGAACTATTACCAACAATTTGCTCATTTGGAAAATCTTCCATTTTGCCCAAATCTTCCAGTTTTCCAGACCCCTCTGTGCTTAGGGCAGCTCAGGACCACGTACCGGAGGGAGAGGGAAGCCACGTGCCAGCTGTGGGCTGCACAGCGACCCGGCAGGCTGCCGCGAGGGTGCTTCACTAAGCACCGGCATTTTGGGTGCTCAGGATCACCTCCAGGCTCCTGCAAAGCGGGGTTGAAGCCGGGGAGCTTCAGGGAAGCACCGGGGAAAGGGGCGCCTCATTCTGCACAGCGTCCCCCAAAACCGAGGCTTGGCGGGGGGGACCAGTCTTGGCTGAGCATCGCCTGTGAACAACCTCGTCCCTCATTAGCAGTCCTCGTTCCCGGCTCTGACCGGGAGCAGCAAGAAGCCTCGGAGGTGCCTGCAGTGACTGATGGCGCCGGCCGCAGCAGCGCGTCCATCGCTTGGTCAGAGGTGATGCTTTATGTGCAGGCTGCGGGTAATAAATAATATTTGGGTGGCTTTTAACCTTCCCTTGAAGAACACGGGTACAAAGCGCTGTTGTTGTGACTGACGTCTATTCGAGGGGACTGGGTAAGGACGGACTGTCCCCACGTACCCCCACGCAGCTTCAAATAACCCCTTCAGGAGGCCGGTCCCCCGGGGGCACCAGCATCCCTGGGGCACCTGCCAGGCACCCCCACCCCAGGTTTCTGCCGGGAGGCTCGGTGCCGCACACCCATGGCCACAGGGTCACGCTGCTGCTGCTGTCTTCTCCCCAGCAGCCTGCAGACCCCAAAAAACCTGTATTATTTTTCCTGTGGGCTTGGACGGGTGGGGGGCAGCGGCACCCCGAAGCTGTTAGGCAGGGACGAGCCTTTTCCCAACGCGGTGGCCTTCTGCGTGACCGCAGCCGCATGCGGCGCCTCGCATCCAAGCCTGATCTTAATTACAACAGCATCTCGTCGCTCGCTGGGGTCCTGATCACACCAAGGTGGGATGTGCGAATTAAAGCCAGCGCCTGCGATTTTACACATCAAAAGCCACTCTGGGCTTGCAATGAAGGAGCCTGCTCTCCCCGCCGCCCTCCAGCCTGCATCTCTGCGCATCCCCTTCCCAGCACAGCTGGCAGCAGGCACATTTATGCACAAAGATCATCTCTCTCCCACTGGGCGGCAAATGATGAAATAAAAAGATTATAAAACTTACATATTTGAAAAAGCTCTAATGGGAAAATAGCCCCAATCTTCTGCGGCCCCTCTACGGTGTTGATACAGCCTGACACAGCTGGAAGCATCCTTCACCTTCCTACGCGTAAACAGCCAGGCTTTATACACCTACTAGATCTCTTTGCAGCGCAGACAGATATTGAGATTAAGGGGTTTCAGCTTCCCAGCCACGCACCCCATGCCGAGACCCAGGCAAGAGCATCCCATCCAACCGCCCTGCTACCGCCGGGCTCCTTAACCCCCAGGCACACCTCCCTGCCCTCGAGGCTTGGTCTGCCTCTTGCGCCGTAACCCCTAGAGCATAAGCAGTAAAGGGAATTCGATGTTTTGGTCTTGCTGAATCTTTGCTAGAAGTACGTTTCCCCTCCGTGAGGGCTGCGGGTGCTGGTGGTGATGGCAGGACGAGGCGGGTGGCTCCCGTTACGGGCAGCCGCTGCTCTGTGCTCGTGAGATTTATGCGGAACTTCATCCCCTGGCCCCTCCCCAAGACCTATTACGGCAGGAACGACGCAGACTTACTTTTGATACCGATCAAACTCATTAAATGGAGAGGTCTCGCATTCCTACATAAGCAGAATATGAAATGCGGAGAAACTCCTGGAACAGACCATCCAGCACAGCAGAGCAGAAAATCCATCTGGTAAATTGGGTACATTTAATCACACCGGGTTTGTTTTGCCCTTTTTTTTTTTTTTTTAAAGGCCCATATATTTTGACTCCTTCGGCTTCATGACACAAGCTCTGTCAATGCATTTGATTGAAAATGTCAGAGTGACCATCTGTATCGCATCACGAGCGGAGCCTCTCTCCTTGCAACACCGGGACGGCTCTTCATCAGGAGCAGAGACATGCCCCGGCATGCTGAGAGGGCTGCTGTTCTCTTTGGCCGTATACATCACGTACCATTTGTTAACTATATGGAAGCAAACCACCCAGGCCTGCTGTCTCCTGCCCTAAATACCACGAGAACGATCTCATCTCCTGCTGAACCTTGTGCAAAAAGGTAATCCGCATCATCCTGCGGCTGCAGAGTATATATATATATATATATAAGTACTGCCAGTTGGACTAGACAAACTGCCCGCAATGTGCCGACACATCTATTTCCAAAGCTCACAAAGCTGGGCACCATCCCAGAAGGAGCCAAACGCCTTCCCATGGGGAGAAGGAGCCGTGCACGGCCACATCTGCAGCACCCCGGTGCTCAAGGACGCGCAGCGGTGATGGCCAAAGGCCAACAAAACCTACCAGAGACATCAAAGAAGATCGGACACGCATGTCCTTGGAGGGACTAAGGCAAAGCACCAGGTTCTGCTGACTGCGCTGCTCAGGGTTTCGCCTTGACCACGCAACGAGCTTGCTCAGGAACGCAGGCGATGAGTTTCCTTTTCATAAAGAGCCGGGTGAATCCTTGTTCCTCCTTATCAACGTCTCAATTCTTCCCGCTTTGCTTGGGAAAGGAAGAACGCTGCTGTGCTCAAACTGCGGCGAGCACAGGAGAGCTATAGAAATATCGGTAAATAAGTGTTATTCCCTCTTTAACACAGGGAACAAGACAATTTGACCTTTCTAGACACCTGCAGCTTTCTACAGCTCCAGCCCTGCCTTTTAGAAGATGTTTTGGGGTACATCTAGCCCACAGAACGCAGAGGTAGCACCGAGAGTTTTCAAACAGCTTCAGCAGATTCAATGCTGAGACCTGCCCAGCTGCAGTAATAAACCAGCTTTGTGATGTTTAGGTGGTTTTTTTTTTTTTCTTTTCCTTTTTTCTGCATGCCACAGCCTCAAGTGTAGACATTATCCTTTATTTTCTCCCATAGCAAGGACGCAGACACCTCAGCGCAAGCAGAGCTGCTGCTGCCGTGCAATTAACCCACTTTAGCAGAGAGCTGTCCCTGGGCAAAACCACGGCAGCAGCGGCAGCCGCGGAGGTGGGACACAGCCCCTGCCGCAAAGGGATACGACTTGCAAAGTATAATTAGNTCTTTTCCTTTTTTCTGCATGCCACAGCCTCAAGTGTAGACATTATCCTTTATTTTCTCCCATAGCAAGGACGCAGACACCTCAGCGCAAGCAGAGCTGCTGCTGCCGTGCAATTAACCCACTTTAGCAGAGAGCTGTCCCTGGGCAAAACCACGGCAGCAGCGGCAGCCGCGGAGGTGGGACACAGCCCCTGCCGCAAAGGGATACGACTTGCAAAGTATAATTAGGCCAATTTCAGCAATCAAGCTATTAAACCGAATTAATCTCGTTCTTGGTAAAATAACCGAAGAAATCAAGATGTAAACCCCTAAGTTAATGCAAATCTAAGCTTTCACGTTGATTGCCCATCACATATTTATCTCTAGCAGCACCAAAATGACCATTCTTCTAGCAACGGTACAAATAACAACCCTCAGCGAGCAACAGCATCCCTGGCTCCGAGGCTGCCGTCCTGCAGCGGTGCACAGGGGCTACCCGCAGCCAGGCAGAGCCCGGCCTTCCCCCAGAGATATCATTCAACGTCGGCAAAAGAAATGGAAATAGGGAAACAGGGAGGAGGAGGTGTGGGCTGGAGGTCACACCGGGGGAGAACAACATGTCCCCCGCGTCCTGGGCCACTGAACCTCAATGCCTCTCAGCGATTATTCATGGCGGTGCTTTACATTATGCATCATGGCCTAGTCTTTTTTCCTGGTTAAAGCCTCAGGTTAAAAAACAGAATGATGTTTTGTTGAAAAATCGAGCTTTTAAAAAAAAAAAAATTATTATTTTTATTTTTTTATCTTTTGGGGAGTACTTGTAGCTGATGGAGCGTTGCTGGGGAGGCGGCGATGCTGGCAGCTGGCTCCCCACCAGCGCCCATCAGGCCATAAAGGTTAACGAACCCCCCGTAGCCTTTGTTTTGCTCCCTTTTCTGTATTTAATGCCACCATTTATAAGGCCCTTGGGAAGAGTGATGAGTTTGCATGCGAGCATCCTGCGAATTTGCAGCAAGAAACCTGGTTTCTGTGAACAGGGCTGCAGCCGAGCGCCTGCGTTTAATGAGGTTATGGCAGAGTCGGCTGTGTGGGAAGAGCAAGGAATTTGCAAGAGCTTTTTCTTTCTCTCCTTTTTTTTTTTTTTTTTTTTTTTTTTTTCCCCCCCTTAAATGAATCCCTTTCGTCATCATTCCCCTCTCCTTTCTGCTTTGCAAACAAGCTGTTAGCATGGCTTGGTGACCATGGGTGGCTGAGAGCAGGGAAACTGAGGCACGCAGGGCTCCCTGAGGATCCCCAAATAAAAGCGTTTGTGCTCCCGATGAAGCGAGGCTCCAGGCTGGGGAAAGTCGATTGGATTTTGCCGTTGAGGGCTGCATTGCCCGATCCCCCGCAGGCGTGGGGCCATCGCAGCCAGCGCAGGGGGACAAACGCCAGCCCGGCCCGACGAGGAGGGGAACGAAGTCAGCGGAAACCTTCCCCGTGCATCTCTTGGAGGTGCCCGAGCTCAACACAACGCTTGGCCCGCAGATTCCCGCTGGAGCCGGGAATCCCTCAGAACCATTCCTGGTCCAACGGGGGAGCGCTCAGCCCACCCAGGGAACGCGAGGGAAGGTCCACGCAACCGTGCCGTGGAGCGCAAATGAATTTATCATCAGCAGCCACGTTGCAATTAACGCGGAGGCGTAGCAAGGTGCTTAGAAGCGGTAGGTGCTTGGCAGAAGGAGCATTACTTGCTGTCGCGAAGAAATTCAGGCGGTGCGCATCTCCCCTTCCCCTGCACGTACGATTGAAAATAAAAAGGGCATCTGCCCTACCTTCGGCTCTTCTTCCTCCCCCCAGTTGACCCCACCACAGGCAGCACGAGGCTCCTCCACTGATGAAGTACAGCAGGAGCAAAACAAACACAGGAGAAGAAACAACTGACCTGAGTAATTTTACTACCCGAGTAAAATTACTGCACGGCAGCCAAAACCCAGATATCAGAGCCCCTTCTTCCTCTGCCGCTGCTCTTAGGTGGACAACCTGGAGAGGGGCAACTCCACCCAGCCCTACTGCCTCAGTCATCCCGACGCCGAATTTTGATCTGTCTCTTTTCTTGCTTTAATGCAAAGACCTCGCTTGGCTTTGGACCACCCATCCATCAGGCTGAGCTTTCAAAGCAACAAAAGAAGATGTCCAAAGTCCATCTTGTAGGCAAGGGAAGAAATCTCGCAGGCAGGACTCGCCATGAGTCAGGACAGCATTGTTATATATAACAATGAAGAAATATATATATATATATATAT